>LGRX02006943.1:0-23432 GCA_001247695.2 Cymbomonas tetramitiformis
CCGCGTTAGCTGTGAACACGGACATCACCAACGTCCTGTTCCCGAGTTCGACTTCCTACTTCGATCGATCCAGGTATAAATTCTAAATTCTAGAGATTCATGAATTTTGAATTCCTCACATACTGAACGTGAACCGGCACTCACGAGTGAATGTCTCTCACCGGCCCACGTACTGAACGTGGGCCGGATCATTATGCGCCTTCACATCTTGCGTTTCGCATCTGTATCGTTGGATTTTAACATTGTTGAATCTGACTGTCTGTGCAGGTATTTTAATAACCAGATTGTGAACTCGGACACTCAGATCAGGCAAATGCCATATGAAGAATCTGACGTGTCTGACACTGAAGAAGAGCAGACCAGGCGGGTTTACGAGGCACGGCAGAATGCTCCTAAAGATAGCAGATATTTTTCTGACACGCAGGCAGAGGTGATGGCAGAGCGTGGGAGAGTTTCTCTGAATGCAGATGAAGCTGGACCGAGTGGCACAACGAATGTTAGTGAAACTGCTGAGTTGGCAACTGAAGAAGTGCCGACACACGCCCCGTATCAGTATAATCTCTGTGCGGGATTCGGGGTTGAGGACATCCTGTCTTCTGTCACCATGACCACACCTGTCATGAATGTTACTCCACCGAGACAGCAGGCAGAATATTTTGTTCCTGGTGCCGAGGCACAAGCCCGTGCTGCCACGACCGAGGCTCAGGCTGTCACGCCAAAAACAGTAGTGCCTGCAGTGAACTCTGTTAGCACTTCTCTTTTAAAAGCAGCTCCAGAAGAGTTAGCAAACATTGTTTTCGCCGTGCTTCGCTCCAAAGGTGCAAAGCTTTAAGTATTATGAGAAGTTCATGGTTTAAACCACGTTCTGAAACTGCGGTTTAAACCAAGGTGTCATCGTTGCGTTTCGCGGACACGATGCAAAGAATTTTCGATCGGACGCTTCGGTTCGATTTTTTGATCGTTGCCTCGAAATTCCGTGGTTGAGACCTCGGTCGAGTTCAACCGAGGTCTCACTCGACCATGGTCGAGTTTTGTGGTTGAGTTCGACAAACCTTGGTTAGCGAAGGAATATTTTGTACGCGTCTGCGACAGCGTGTGAGCCGACGTGTCTCGTTACGTGAGACAGTTTTGGACCGTGGTTGAGTTCAACCATGAAAATCTCGATCAGGGAGGGGCTCAGTCGAGATTTCGCCGCCCGAACTCAACCTGCGTTTTGTCGGTTGTGCGGCCATCGTCATCCGGATGTAGAATTGAAAGAAAATTAATTTGGAGATGCAGATCGACTCGGCCCGACGACACCGTCGCGTCACGGTGGTGACCGAAATCGAAAAATCAGGAAACCGAATTCGACATCTAGCGCACGACATCTATGATGGCTTGCTTGGTTGGACCACGTGGTTGAGATCGTGGTTAGGTTCACTATGAATCAGAGAACTGCTCTGCGAAGAATCGAATTTTTATGGTTGAGTTCGATTTTTCATAGCGAACTCCAACCACGATCTGGACGCTGACGCGACGCGGATATCCCCCCCCGCACGTAGGCAGAATATTCTGGGGATCTATTCCAAACCGTGGTTGAGTTCACTCAACCATGGTTGAGTTCGACCATGATCGAAATTCCGTGGTTTAAACCATGAACTTCTCATTATATTTTCATAAAGAATTTTAGTTTCGGAGATTTTTAACAAAAGGCTTTTGTAGACGTGTCATGGCGATTTTTTTTAAATTTGATGCGATTTTCTTAATTTTCATAGTTTGTTATCAAGTTATCAAGTTATTTGAATAGTTTGCTAAATGTCCCACAACAAGTTTCGGTATTTGTTTGGACATTCACGCGCGGTGGGTTTGGGAGTTTTGATGATTGTTAAGTGGTGTAAATTGGGTGAGGTGTGAGTTTTATGCATAAAACTTGATATGCAAAGTATCATGTCGAAAAAGTAAAAATTGAAAAAGTTACGGATTATTTTCGTTTTCAGATTTGATAACTTTTTTGATGCTGACTTTTTCGCAGGCTGAAAACCTAGGCCAGAGGTCTTTGTGGATGATGAAGAATGACGACTTTTGGGTGTGGATGATGGTGATGATCTTAAAGGTGACATAGGATGACGTCATGCATGACTCGTCGTCAAACGAAAGCGGGACCAGAGAGATAGCGTTTCTGACAATCACGAATGAGCCACCTCGCAAGATGTTTAGCTTTTGTTAGCCAATGGAAACCATGGGCCATCGATCAATCGATACGATGATTTGCGATCTAGAATTTGATTGGTTGGGCGGTGAAACGATTCCGCTAGCGTTCGATTTTCAAACATATTGTACACCAGAATTTGAAGCTCATTAGTTTTGTATTACGGCGGCCAGCAGGATATGCCTGGACGAATTGAGGGAATAACATGTTTGCCGATCGCTGAAGTTTCCTCACCAATGTGCGCACAGGTCCCTCTTCACTGCTAGCTTCGCATAACGAGTTGGTTGCGAATCTTGCGTGCTTTGGTATGCGCCGGCTGCTGGGATCTTTTGGTGCAGGTGGTTATGCGCCGGCTGCTGGGTTCGTTTGGTGGAGGTGCAGGGCGCGCTGAGTCGCGAACTATGCTGTCAGCTTCTTGGTTATGTTTTTAATTCCTGTTGCTCTCGTTTCCCACAAGATTCATTACGTCCCACATGTTTCTGGTGCCCGATCTCAGGATCTTGTGCTACGAACGTCGTGGTAATTCTCCTGCGTCGTTTATCTTGATCTGGGCAGCAGCGCGGTCCATCTTGAAATGGGAAGCGCCGTTTATCTTGAACCGGGTAGCAGCGCGTCTGGGACTTGCCCTGGCGGGATCTTCCTCGGTCTTAGTTGGCCATGCTACTTTCAGTTTAGGATTTAACTTAGGCTTTTCGCCATGCTCCTTCTCTTCTCAACTTATATAAACAGTCAGCGATGCTGCTTCCTTTCCACCGGCTGACAGTTTCAGTAAATGTTCGCAGGTACTACGGAATCTTCTGCTCGCCAAGAAAAATGATATTTACCACTCGCAGTTTGCGTGGTCTGCGTGGCACGAGAATTCGGGATGTCCTTCGGGGCACGTTCATTTTGCTTGTTGAGATGCGATAGGGATTTGCTCTTTTAGAACCCGTTTAGTTTCAGGTTACAGAATAGAATAGTTTGATAAGCGGTATTGGAACTATAAATGTGCTGCTGCAAATTTGTATTATCATTATGATTTTGCCCTGCATGATTTCTGTTGTGTGAATAGCTGATATTGTCGTCCGAGCAAGAGGAATCCTGCCGTCACGTATATGAGCGTTTTATATACCGGTTCGAATCTGAAGAACGGAATTGTGACTCTTTACAACAGAGTGAAATAAATGTCAGCGAATATTATCGCGCGAATAACGCGGAATTATTCTAAAAAGTCAGGAGAGGTCATGCCAAATCTAGCCAAAGGTCCTGTATTTATCAAAAGTTATCAAGTAATCAAGTTATTCGAATAGTTTGCTATATGTACTTCAATAGTTTGCCATAATAATACATACCAACATGTTTCCTCGATGGATTCCATTCTAAACGATTGTTTTCATTAACCTGAAAGTAGGCAACTCATATGGTTTCCATTAAAACTTGTTATGCAGACTTTATATTCGCTTTTCCATTCAGAGTTATGTTTCTGGTGTGAGCAAGTAAATTAGTAATTCGGTAAACAGGTTTAAAATTCCGAAAGGAATATAGTTCAAGAGGTCGAAAGACATTAAAGTGGTTTACTGTTTGAGATATTCTAGCCTAGGCGGCGACGAACACATATTTCACAACAGTATGGGTCCCAGCTAAGAAAATTTTGTTTCGTACTGCTATTGCAGATATAATCTGACGTTCTTGTCCCAGCTTAAGCCAGAGCGCGTCAGACACGTTGGGCTACAGTGTCTAAGCGAAGTCCAATTTTCGAGCCGGAGAGGAGAAGGTAAAAAAAGAAGCAAAGCAACTTGGGTACATGGTCACTTCTCAGCTTTGAAAGTAGAAGAGGTAAAAACAACTTATTCGCACTCGCTGACCTTGGTGCCATCGTCAGCAGCCTCGCCGCCCTCACCCTCACGGTTCTCGTTCTCGGCCTCCGATGTCCACAAGGTCAGGTTATCTCTCAACAGTTGCATGATGAGTGTGCTGTCCTTGTAGGACTCCTCGCTCAAAGTGTCAAGTTCTTGGATAGCTTCGTCGAAGGCGTTCTTGGCGA
Organism: Cymbomonas tetramitiformis; assembly: GCA_001247695.2. Taxonomy (NCBI): domain Eukaryota; kingdom Viridiplantae; phylum Chlorophyta; class Pyramimonadophyceae; order Pyramimonadales; family Pyramimonadaceae; genus Cymbomonas; species Cymbomonas tetramitiformis. The sequence continues at coordinate 4,212 of LGRX02006943.1, forward strand.
GGGTGCAGGCTTGTTCGGGGGAGTTCAGCACCTCGTAGTAGAAGACGGAGAAGTTCAGAGCAAGACCGAGACGGATGGGGTGGGTCGTTGGAAGGTCAGTAGCGGCAATATCGCTGGCGGACTTGTATGCCATGAGGGACTTTTCGGCAGCTTCCTTTCGGAGATCGCAAGTCTTAAACTCTGCAAGATAACGGAAGTAGTCTCCCTTCATTTTGAGGTAGAACACCTTAGACTCTCCGGAGGTGGAGGCAGGGATCAAGAACTCGTCGAGGATGGAAAGGATGTCCTCGCAGATGAGGTTGAGCTCGGTCTCGACGCGTGTGCGGTACTCCTTGATGTGAGACTCGTTCTTTTCGTGAGACTTGGCTTTCTCCTTCTGCTCGATAGAGGAAAGAATACGCCAAGAGGCACGGCGTGCACCAATAACGTTCTTGTATCCAACGGAGAGAAGGTTGCGCTCCTCAACACTCAACTCCACCTCCTCGTGAGATACTTTCTTCATGGCTTCAACCATCTCGTCATAACGCTCGGCCTGTCAAATGAAGGAAAATAAGATTTCGGTCGCAACGGTTAACGGTAGTTACTGTTGCAGTGTTCGCTGACTCAAGTGTGCGGGATAATATTGTAACAAAAGTTTTTCTTTGCTATTCATCTTAAACAGGATTCAGATGTAAATAGAAAATTAGGAGAGGCTTTCACCTGCTCAGCAAGCTTGGCAAGGTAGACATAACCGTCACGATCCAGTTCAGGGAGAGCGATCTTGGCAGCCATTTTGACAAGGAAGGAATTAACTGCGAAACACACTATACATATTAGCTCACCGTTGCACACATAAATAACTGTCATACGCATAGCCAGAGAGTAGGAGACCTGTTGGTTCCAAACGGAATGGGCACGACCACAGCGGTAAGGGTAAGTGACCTCAACCCCTCCTCCGGGAGGGAGGAAAAGTTAGACTAACATAATTGTAACCTTCAGACAGTCAATAGCGTGAAAACCCTTTTGGCGCAACTGTTCAGAAGTCAACTCAGTGCGCTAGGGGAAAACCTTGAAGGGAAATTCAGTAACAGACAGGTGGGGTAGAACAGGGACCGGGACTCACGCAAGAGCCCCTACACTGGACAATTCCGCTCACTCTCGGAAACAAAAGGAGCTGACATATGGAAAGGCGCTCGCAGGGAAGTTCCGGTCAGAAGGGATCGGCAGAAGGGACAACGCAGCCCTCTAACGGCTCCCTTGGCATTCACGCAGTCAACATTCTCCCAGATCCCATAAGAGTGCATTCTCACAACTTTCATGCAGCAAGCGAAATGCAGGTCACACTCACACATGGGTATCCAAGCACATGGGCAAGTTCCGGGTGTTAACATCCTTACCTGCAGCAACTAACTGCGTCCGGTCAAAACAGTAAATGCGCTGTATGAGCGCGGTTGGTCTTTGTTTGGATTTTAGAGGCAAACGCCATCTCAGAAGACCTAGTCTCGCGAGCGCAACGAATCGCAATCGAAATTAATCGACGATCAATTTTAAATGCAAGGCAGATCGACGACATTACTAAATTGGCCCATCTCCAGTTTCGCGGCTGCCTCCCTCGTCAGAAGAGAAGGGTCGCGGCTTTCCCTTGCACGATTGACGATATTTCTCCGTCACGCACGCGTCAGCAACTGAATTCAGCAATTCCTCTTCGCTCTTGCTCAATCTTTTCCTTCCCGTTCCAGCTACAGGCAACAGTAGTATTGAGTATGTGACACTGTGACACATACAGTTTCAACAGACCTCAGACGAGATTGGCTTTGGTTTGCAGCACCACGACCAGCAGTGACACTGAATCGTGTATGTATCTGTATGGTGTATAAATAACAGAGTTGAGAGAGGTGCAGATCAATCGCGGTATCGGCAATCCAATGGGATGGGATGATTTCGTATGGTATCTCGTATCATCTTCATGTAAATCATGGTCTGATGACATGACAACAGATGGGATGGGAACATGGGGTTTCGTTACATATTTCGTTTTCGGATAGTCATAGTGAACAAGCAATGTATATGTTACATATATAAATATATATATTATTATATGATAAATTGTCATAAAAACGGTCATGCGCTCCAGTCGACGCACCGAAGGTGTCACGGAGAATGGACAATAATAGCGAACCTGTCGCTCGTCGACCAGTCATGGTCAGTCGCAGTCGCAGTCGTGTCATTAGACGCAGTCGTTTCGTAATTATGCGATCGTTTACATTCATTACAGCCGATTCAGATCGATTCAGTTCGATCGGACTGGAGCACTGGAGACTGGACGTCTTTGAAAAACAATTTTGATTTCTTTTTTACTTTTTATTTTCGGGAGGGAGGAATATATCGAGATGCACCTTCGGTACGAATATAAATAATGTTTTGATATATAATCGTTTGCCAAAGTGTCACTTTAATGTTTATTTATAACCTGTGTGGATCGCGAATGTTCAGATTTTCGCCGTTAGCCATCCATCGAGTGTCATCCGATGTAATCCAACGATCAACAGGGGTGTTGCGCGCGTATATCTTTTTGCAATCTTGCGGCGAATAATATTTTCAATTGGGAAGGGATAGACGCGCCGGAACTGGCACTTCGTATAAATTATAAACGCGAATATTCCTTTATACACGATTCGTGTCTCGTGTCACATGAAACTGTCTGAATCATTTCTACAGGATTTGGATTATGAAGGCGCGTTGCGTTGGACCCTCCCGTCTCCGTCGTCGGGATTAGTACGGAAAAGTTTTTTAAGATTAACTCTATGGGGGCTCTGCCCCACACCTCCTGTTACCTGAACCTTTTTTTTTTAGAAGCAGTTTAGGGGCTCCGCCCCCCACACCCCCCGTTACATTTTTTTTTTTAGATACGTAGTGCGCTAGCGCCCCACACCCGTTACCTGAACTTTTTTAGATGCGCGCGGGGCACCGCCCCACACCCCCGTTACCATTTTTTTTTTTTGATCGTTTCGCGTAGGGGCTCCGCCCCCACGACACCCCCTGTTACTCTGACCTTTTTTTTTTTTGGGGATCGCGTCTACCAGTGTACACGCCTCCACACACACAACCCCCCTTGGGGTTCAAACCTTTTCTTAAATACTGCGCCGCCCAATGGGGCGCCCCAACGACACACAAACTCGTTACTTTCGCTTTTTTAGTTCATACATATCTTACATATGCACATAGTTTCGGTAGTCGTCCATCACGGCGTGCCATGAATTTCTATCGAATATGTTAGAGAGTCGTATATCGCGGAATGCGGTGATTCGATATCACATAATTTCGGGAGGCGTCTTGCACGGCGTGCCGTGAATTCCTAGCACATATTTTCGAGAGTCGTATGTTGCTGTATGCGGTGAATTGTTATCACATATTTTCGGGAGTCGTCTAGCACGGCGTGCCATGAATTCCTAACGCATTTTTTCGAGAGTCGTATACTGCGGGATGCGGTGAATTGTTATCACATATTTTCGGGAATCGTCTAGCACGGCGTGGTACGAATCCCTAGCACATATTTTCGAGAGTCGTACATTGCGTAATGAATAACAAAACTTTGCACGAAAATGGGGCAAGGTCATCTCAATCACGAAAATCATACACTTATTAGAATTACGCGTCTTCTTGAGAAAGTGTTCAGAGTGTTGGATATACCCCTAGGACTCGTGTCAGGGTTATGACCGATGACATATGTGTCATACATGTCATACGTGTCATACCTGTCATACATGTCATACCATGTCATGTCATGTCATGTCATATATTATTATGACAGTCGGTCATGTCATATATTATTATGATAGTCGACAGTATGGTCGATCATGACTGTACAGGTCGAGTCGCGTCATACATTTATGACAGTCGTCAGTACGGTCGACGATGACTGTACATGTCGCCAGATGATTATGTCATTTCATCAGGCATCCCTGTCATCGAGAGTTCGTATGATTGAACTCGAAGATGGCAAAGTAAAGATACATCTTGGAAACAAACCAAGAACCATCTTTAGCTTTCAGCATGCGCAGAACTCGCATGTGCAGCATGAACGACCTAGTCGTTACTACCATGCTGGTCGTTCAACCTACGTCTCGGGTTCACAACCCAATGGCGGTACCATCTAAGATGATGGGTGACGTAGGTATAAAAGTGAGGAGGCGTTGTGCTTCAGCAGATCTTCTACGGAGACTGCACTCACAAAATTCCGCTCATACGTACACTTGCATTGCTGTTCAACTTTGCAGTGTTACTTTTGTATATTGATAATATATCGCGGCGCTTGTATGTTTAGCCGTAACAACTCGGGATATATTCACTCAGTGATAGGTTTTCTCAGAATGTATTAAAGCTGATAAGTTAACCCGATATAACGGGCATAAACGGTTAGGGTTCGGGTTCGGGTGACAATCATACACACTACTATAGGAAGAGTCACAAAGCAAGCGGTGTGACTGTTCCAGCACACCACCTAGGGTGGTGACTGGCTAGCCGAAGGTGAAACCTGTGAACAAACACCATCTAGAACGGTGGAAATTGAGTTCTAAGGGAAGGCCTGTCCTTTCTGGCAGGGCTGTTCCCAGTCAAGAGTTGCAAATCTGAAATCCGGCCCGTGATCGGACCCCTCTGCACATACAGCTACTGTCAATTTCACTGTGCAGGAGCGGCATGATTAACTTCCTAGCCACTAGTTGGCGGTGGCACTGCTGTGCCAGCCCGCAGCACAGTCATGGTGCCGTGAATTGAAGATGTCGATGCCGTGATTGAATCATTCGTAGAGCCAGAAAAGGAATCTGAAATTTGTCGATCGTCGTGCACAGTCGCATGGTCTCCAGAGCTCTCTTCCTCGTCATCGGACGAGTACGGCGGTGGCGGGTAAGGTGGTGACTGTGGAACATAATCAGGGTCGGGATTATACAGCCATGGCGGCCGCGGGACATTGCGGAGAGTGTGGAACCCCTGTCGCAGCTCCCGATACCGCGTCTGCCGATGCGGCGGAATAGCAGCCGGCGCCGCAAAAGTGAATGCAGGCCCGTTGTTGGTTGTCTCTACAGCACCACCGACCTCCAGGCCGGTGTGGTCCGGTGCACATGCCTCGCCAGGGGCGGCAGCTGTGAGTGGCGCCGCGGTGGCGCATACACAAAAGAACGCACAAAGCATTACCGCAATCGCCGAAGAGCGGGCAAACCCCCAAGGCGGTGTACCGCATCCCGGACGAAATGCTGTAGGGCGCGGGACCGCATCCTCACCGTCAATAGAGTCACACCCAGCTGCAGAGTCGTCCACGTCGCCGTCGCAAGAGTCGGTCTCCGACTCGGCGTGCATGTACCGCATCGCGAAGTCCTTGCCCGCAGCCGTGATCGAGAGCCCCCCCATCCGCGCGATCTTGTCCGCAAAGCAGAGGTCGGGCTCGTGCGCGTGCATGGGGTCCACCGGCATCATGTCACCGGTGTCGGACGCCTCCGACTCGCCCGGGTAAACATGCTCGATTGCCGCCGGCGGTGGAGCCGGCGGTGGGTCCTCCCGGACATGCGTGCAAGCGGCAGCCGAGATCCCGCTCTCGACACCACCGACCGTGAAGCCGCCCATGTGGGTGGCAGGCCGGCAGTAGGGCAGGAATTCCTGCAACGCACCGTCTTCCCGCTCCGGCTCGATCCCGAAGGAACACGCCGAAACGCCGTCGAGCATCTCCGGCTTGCCCCCCGCCAGAAGGCAGAGCGCATCAAACCGCTCGCCGTCGTGCTCGTCCATGGCCGTCTGAAACTGCTCCGCCAGCAAGTCGTTCTCGATGTCACCGAGGGAGAAGCTGTGGAAGCTTCCCCCAGCGCCGTGCTTGCCGCCGTTCGGGCAGTCGCGGTGCCAGTGGCGGGCCTCGTCCTTCTTGCACGTTGAATTTTGGCAGAACGGAATGAAGTCGCCGCCGCCTTTGTGAAAGGCAACGCGCTTCCTCACCTGCGACTGCGGCCAGTTCCCTCCTGTCGGGAGGTCACCCGCCGCAAAACGAACACCGGAGCCGCCTCCCCCGTTGCCGATCTTGTTCTTGTCCGCCCGCGGGGTAAAACCCCGCCCGTTGACCTTGTCCGTGAGGACCTTCAACTGCCGCTTCACGTCGAGGATGATGGCCGTGAGGTCGGACAGCTGCGAGGTGTCGCCGTCAGTGGCCACGGCTGCCGCGGACAGGGTGAACGAGGCAGTGTGCGTACCGGCTGCCACGTGTCGGGCGTAGCACTCGAGGACCCATTGCTGAATGGTGAGTGGCTACTGCCCAGTGGTACTAGTCATAGTACCAGAATCGAATCTGGTACTGTCACAAGTACCAAAACGCTAGAATTCTTTTTGATGTCCTCCTCCATCCTGATGGTGATATCCATGATATACCATTACCTTAACGACCCAAACTGACGTGTCTTATGCCCCATTGGTCCATAGGTTACGTGTAGCCCTCCCAGTGGATGCATATTGCCAACCAGGTGGAGTTTTGTGTTACACAATGGTGTCTCACTTGTCTTCGAAATCATGGCGCTACTTTCGGATTTCTTTTTTAACAGACTTAGGATTCTATTCAACCCAGCGATGGCTCAAATTGAAGCTGTATAACATGGCCAATGATGGATGTGAGTATGGCTTGGTTGGCATAGTACCATTCGTTGAAATTTTCAGGCTAAAGGTTTGGGTTTGGGTTTATGTATACTATATTGTGTCATAATATTGGTGTTTTTTTCTGGTGCGGTTGTGGCATGAAAACTATGAAACAAGAATATTATAACGTGGATTTGCCCCACAAGCGTTTAGGACATGAGAGTAAACCTACATATCGATTTTTTAAGACCTTAACATGCTTAAAAAGTTGTTGTACCTGGGCTCTACATATGGAACTTTCGCATGAAACCGCTCCGGATTTTTCACCAAAACATACTCAAAGGCCAATGTATCATTCCCTTGGGCGTTATCGAATCCCAAGACGAGCGTTAAAGACATTCAAATGGCACAACGCATGACAAACACTTAGAATACATCCCAATAATGAAATGTGACATTATGCATGCCACCCCATGGCCACCTAGAGTGCCCTTTCAAGTCACCGCGTGCTTGGTACTTGTGATAGTACCAAAATTTTTAATTAATTTTATGGCATTACACCCCCCAAAAGTACACCGCGCATACACATACCTAAAGTTGATCAGAGTAAATTTCAGCATCAACAATAATTCAAAAGGGTCCCAAATGATTTTTTAAAACCTCAATGGGACTCATACACCCCCTCTAGCGCCCGTAGTAAAGCATGCAATTTGGTACTTGTGACAGTACCAGACCACCGGGCAGTAGCCATGAGGAGGTCCACGGCCGCCCGCTGCTGGTGTGTGAAGAGACGTGACACCACCGGCGCGTAGAATCCCGGGTCCAACGCCGCGAGGAACAACTCCTTCACCTCGTCATCGTCGAGAGTGTTGCGTCTCTTGGCAGACCGTAAGGCCGCGTTGAAGTCCGTGATGGACTCGGACGGGTCGGTGTGGGCCTTCAAGCGGACGCCAAGGAGGTCCGATGTCCCCTGGAAGGGTGCACCGGAGTCCAGCAGACGCCGTGCGAGCTCCAGAAGGGCTCGCTTGCCGTCCAGCGGGTGCAACGTCGCAGAGGCCTCGAGCCAGTCACCCGCTGGAGAGGCGGGACATACGATGAGCTCGAGCGTTGAAAAAAGAAGTTTGTTGGCCTCGGGACGGACGGCCAACGCGGAGTCCTCCAAGTCGAACATCGGCGCAAACAGAGGATCCTGCGCCTCGAAAGCCTCCTGGATAGCAGGCACCAGCTTGGAGAGAAGCACCTGCGCGTTGGACTCCGTTCCCGTGAATCGCTCATGCTTCTCACGGAAACATTTTCGGATCACGTGCTTCGCCACGCTCTCGTCGAAGCGCTCACGGGTGAGAGTGCGAACACCCGCCAAGAAAACAGCTTGAGCGGAGTTCGCAGCCAGAACACCAGTAGTTGCCGGCGTAGCCGGCGTGACGGAATTGCGGGCAGCAGCGGAGTCGAAAATCGTAGCTAAAGAGCGTCGGCGAGACGCCATACTTGAGGTCAATCTAGTCGCAACCATGGTGAAAGAGACTGTAGAGACGAAGTGAGGGTAAATTTGACGAGGTGCGGAAGGGGCGGCGGCCAAAAGTCGTAATGCGGTTGTCGAGGAAAACAAGGAAAAGTTGTGGCGTAAAGATCTCCCCACGTGCATGTGGATGCAGAGTGACGCGGCCAAGGAAAGTGGTGTCGGATCCGACCAAAATTTCCAACGTCAACCAACGCGAAGCGAGGAAAATGAGTCCGCCTCGTGCACAAGCTTCCCGTAAATCCAATCAACCAGGCATCAGCTAGGCCATACCGCTCCGCCGCGCCTCTAGTAGAGCCCCTCACTCCATCTCAAGCGTCGCTGTTTAGCCAAACATGGCTAAAACTCGCAGTGTCTAAATAAAGAGTGCGTGGGGCCAAACCTGTTGGATATACCCCTAGGACTCGGGATATATTCACTCAGTGATAGGTTTTCTCAGAATGTATTAAAGCTGATAATAAGTTAACCCGATATAACGGGCATAAACAGTTAGGGTTCGGGTTCGGGTGACAGCCATACACACTACTATAGGAAGAGTAACAAAGCAAGCGGTGTGACTGTTCCAGCACAGAGCTCTATGCCACCGGTTGCAACGATGCGGAGATTTAACTCCTACCACCTTGGCTACCCTTCGTCGCGCGAGCACCACGTTTCCCTTTCCCACGGCCGCCACGCACTTGTCGTTCTTGAGTGACCGTATCGCCCGCGGTACCGGCTCCATTGCCTCTACTGTTGGGTTGTGCCTTTTTAGCGGATTTGCGACGGGGCTTCAGTTTCACGGGCGGCGGTTGTTTCCATTCACGAGTTTGCCGATCAAATGTGTCAGGGATATGACCGATGACATATGTGTCATACGTGTCATACATGGCATATCATGTCATGTCATGTCATGTCATGTCATGTCATGTCATGTCATGTCATGTCATATGTTATAATGACATACAGTCGTCGAGTATTGTCAGTGCGGTCGACTATGACATGTACAGTCATAATATATGTCATCCACTCACCATGAGTGACATCTGTCATCGAGAGGCCGGGTACGGCATCTCGATGGCGAAGCAAGACAAGTTCTTGAAGAACAAACTGTTCTGAGAGGACGCGTCTTCGCTTCAAGCATGAACTGAACAGCATGCGAGTATCAACAGGCTAATTCGACCAGCCGATACTGTTAGTTCACCCAATGCTCTCGGGTTCACAACCCGATGGTGGTAACGCTTATGAAGCGTGAGGGCATTGGTATATGAGGAGCATTGCGCTCAAGCAGACACTTCTGGACACCAGAGATTGCACTCATACCCCACCAAATGTCATTGCGTGTTGCTACAGTTCAATAGCAGCCGCATAGTCTTTAAGGTTGATATCCAACCTTGACAGTGGTTATTCTCGTCCACGCGACGAACGAGGACATAAGAGTGTGTGCAACAGTAGATATATTGTATATAGATTTGTATATTGTGTGTGTGACAGGTATCGCGCATACATACCGGCGACAGAGCTCGCACATATACACATATATCGAATATCTACAAGCGAATAACATCATTCGCTGCAACATCGTCAGCAAACGGAGTGCGCGAGAAATCATCACCGCGAACGCATTCGCAGCTAATATCATTCGCAGTAACATCGTCAGCAAATAAGCAGCGACAAGGTGTGCGCACAGCGTACGGATCGCACATACATGCTGTCAACATTTCGCAGGGTTGGTATGGTATGCGAGATACGGACGCGCGAACGAAAATGATCATCAGAATGTATGATTCGCATCAACTGCGGCAGAACGCACGGGGTTTCGTTATACGCGCGATCGCATTCATACCATGCGACATACACCGGCGACAGCGATGTTCGCTATCCGCACGAATCGTTCAGTGCAGCGCACGCATATGATAATTTCGTTATTTGCAGATGATTCGCACGAATCGCTCATCGACGCGCACGTACGATGATTTAGCTCGTCAGGCGATGCGCACCCGCTATGATTTCATCTTGTGCAGGGGACGCGCGATTGAGGGCGCATGATCCGTGATGCATCTACATGCAGCGCGTCATACAATATATGTTGCGCGCGCACATAGCATGCAATCATGATGTTCGTTCAAATACTCGCAGATGTACATACAATATTTGCAGTCGGACGTACAATTTTACATCAGATGGACATTTATGCTGCGCAGTCATATGTGTATTATACCAATCATCAGTATACACACATATGCTGTACAATAATAGTGTGCACTGTCATCATCATTTCACACACTTACTATGGTATACATCATGCAGCACAATTCCACTATTATTATACATGCTGACAGTAAGTGATAAGTTAATACACTTATACCACTAACCACAAGTCATCATTATCATCACACACTACAACTTGCCATTATACTGTAACTCGTGCACCATTCATACTGATATAATAATCAGTTTGGTCACAAATGCTTGGCATACATGCACACATATGCATATCCAACTTGATCACGATAACAGTTGGCATATATATGCATATACTAACAGTGTATCATGGAAGTATTGCAAGATTAAAAAGTAAGGACTTATCTTGAAATCACCATTTAGTTCTGTTGATCGATTTGGTGACTGTCTGTCCGCGCCTAACCGACCATAGGTTTGTACCCTATGGAACCGGGGGTTGATCAAGCAATACAACTATGCTACACTGTAAACATGCACATCCTACACACATGACATAATCTAGGGGCCTTCAAAATGTAGGGTCCCCCCCCCCCGTGCACCCGAAGCGCGCCGTGTCACACCCGATGACATCCTCCATCCAGGTTACCGCAGAGCGGTTTTCAGGTCGGGGAAAGCGTTGCACCAGATCACATCAGGGATTCTTCACGGGAAATCCTGGACTACAGTCAGCATGTTTCCATCTCGTTCGATTACTTCTCTCTTTATCCAACGGTCATTGATCGGGGTTTTTACTTCATTTTTTTAACCTTTTTTTAATCCGAGATTCCATTTTGGCTTCCGATGGCTGATGCTTGGCTGATGCGATACGGAATATACGAACTGACCCGTACCCAACGCAAGCCTGCGAAGCGACCGATGGAAAGAACCGTTCAGTCACGGCTTTCTTTTCACCGCAAACAGCAGTATACTTCGTATATATATACTTCGAAAGAGGTGAAGGAGTCGCAAAACATAGGATAACACAATGGAGGAAGTTGCCGAGATACCCCTGAAGACACCTAGAAGAAAACCCCGTTCAGAATATGACGTGCTATCCACCGACCTCAACTATCCCATCTTCGACCCTCAAACGGGCGAAATCATTCGCTTCGCTCTCAAAGAGACGCACGTGGGCGAGAGCGTCATTGTTCAGGGCAATGAGCGAGGGCGGGATGTTGAGTGGCTAGCACTCATCACCGGCATTAAACATAATATCGGGTCCCACGAGGGCGTTATAATAGGGAAGCACCTCCAGCTTCAGATTTATGAGACCCCCACGTCTCTTTGGGAACGCCTAGGTTTAGTTAGATTCGCGCAAGTTTTGCAGAGGTCTAACAGAAATAGGAGCACAGATTTTGACGCGAGATACGAGATCTTCCTTTCGAACACCGTACAGAACAACGTGTCCGACGAGGTGGTCAAAGCGAAGATCTTGGTTTTTCCAAAATACCGCTTCGAGGCAATGTACAAAACAAGAAGTGCTAACCCCCGAGACGTTCGGACGCCGGAGAGTGACACTTACTTCTGCAATCGGAGGGTGGACCTCGACGAGCCTCGGCGAGGTAGGACGCCCTGGAAAGAGGCAAAAATGGTTACCATGTTCAGCAGGACTTTGCAGAAGTCTGCCTTGGTCCGGGCGCCGACTGACTCTCGGGTAAGACAGCTACCCCTATGAAAGCTGACTGTGTCAAATTTTCACTAAGTATGTTCGCAATTTGTTTTTCATTTCAAATTGTACACTTTAATTCACATTTGTCGAGTGCTGTGCACGTGCAGATGAGTGAAAAGTTTCGCGTGCAACTGGTGAAAGCGAACTTGATGCACTTTCACCACCATAACCACCCTGCTCCACGTCGTCGATATATTGTGAAACGTCCTGGACAGGAACCACGAGCTGTTTCTGGGAACGTGAAGTTCAAGACTCTATGGATTCCGGGTATGAACCTGCGACCCTGCTAAGAAAAAGGAGGCGCCCCGAGAAATAGGCGTGCCAAACAAAATGGTAGCTTTTCGACAGTGTTGGTTCAGATTTTGCATCGACCTTGCCAACTATGCTCGAGTCTGCGCTGATCGTCTGACCGAAATCGGCATTGCGAAGTGCACGCCGGCGATCGAGGACTGTAAGGGGAGGACTGTAAGGAATTCGCCTGGGGCTGCGTGCGCAGGCCTCGGATGACACTCGCCTGGGGCTGCCGGCGTGCGCAGGCCTCGGCCGACACACGCTTGGGGCTGCCGGCATGCACAGGCCTCGACTGACACGCGCCCGGGGCTGCCGGCGTGCGCAGGCCTCGGATGACAATCGCCCGGAGCTGCCGGCATGCGCAGGCCTCGGCTGACACACGCCCGGGGCTGCCGGCATGCACATCGTCGGCTGACACTCGCTTGGGAATGCCGGCATGTGCAGGCCTCGGCTGACACGCGCCTTGGGCTGCCGGCATGCGCAGGCCTCGGTTGCCACACGCCTGGGGCTGCCGGCATGCGCAGGGCTCTGGTAGCACACGCCTTGGGCTGCCGGCATGCGCAGACCTCGGATGACGCGCGCCCCGGGCTGCCGGCATGCGCAGGCCTCGGCTGACACGCGCTAGGGGCTGCCGGCATGCGCAGGCCTCGGCTGACATACGCATGGGGCTGCCTTGCGCAGGCCTCGGCTGACACGTGCTAGGGGCTGCCGGCATGCGCAGGCCTCGGCTGACACACGCATGGGGCTGCCTTGCGCAGGCCTTGGCTGACACACGCTTGAGGCTGCCGGCATGCACAGGCCTCGACTGACACGCGCCCGGGGCTGCCGGCGTGCGCAGGCCTCGGATGACACTCGCTCGGAGCTGCCGGCATGCGCAGGCCTCGGCTGACACACGCCCGGGGCTGCCGGCATGCACAGGCCACGGCGTTGTCTCGGGCAGGCTGCGTGTACGGTGTTGCCTCTAGCCGGCTGCGAGCACGGCGTTGCCTCGAGCCGGGTGCGCGCACGGCGTTGCCTCGAGCCGGCTGCGTGCACGGCGTTGCCTTTGGCCGGCTGCGAGCACGGCATTGCCTCGAGCTGGGTTTGCGCACGGCGTTGCCTCGGGCCGGCTGCCAGCCCGGCGTTGTCTCTAACCGGCTGCGCGCACGGCGTTGCCAGTGACCGGCAACGCGCACGGCGTTGCCAGTGACCGGCAACGCGCACGGCGTTGCCTCGAGCCGGGTGCGCGCACGGCGTTGCCTCGAGCCGGCTGCGAGCACGGCATTGCCTCGCGCCGGCTGCGCGCACGGCGTTGCCTTTGGCCGGCTGCGAGCACGGCATTGCCTCGAGCTGGGTTTGCGCACGGCGTTGCCTCGGGCCGGCTGCCAGCCCGGCGTTGTCTCTAACCGGCTGCGCGCACGGCGTTGCCAGTGACCGGCAACGCGCACGGCGTTGCCTCGAGCCGGGTGCGCGCACGGCGTTGCCTCGAGCCGGCTGCGAGCACGGCATTGCCTCGCGCCGGGTGCGCGCACGGCGTTGCCTTTGGCCGGCTGCGAGCACGGCATTGCCTCGAGCTGGGTTTGCGCACGGCGTTGCCTCGGGCCGGCTGCCAGCCCGGCGTTGTCTCTAACCGGCTGCGCGCACGGCGTTGCCAGTGACCGGCAGTGCGCACGGCGTTGCCTCGAGCCGGGTGCGCGCACGGCGTTGCCTAGAGCCGGCTGCGAGCACGGCGTTGCCTCGAGCCGGCTGCGAGCACGGCGTTGCCTCTGGCCGGCTGCGCGCACGGCGTTGCCTCGAGCCGGGTGCGCGCACGGCGTTGTCTCGGGCAGGCTGCGTGCACGGCGTTGCCTCGGGCCGGCTGCGAGCACGGCGTTGCCTCGAGCCGGGTGTGCGCACGGCGTTGCCTCGGGCCGGCTGCGAGCCCGGCGTTGTCTCTAACCGGGTGCGCGCACGGCGTTGCCAGTGACCGGCAGTGCGCACGGCGTTGCCTCGAGCCGGGTGCGCGCACAGCGTTGCCTCGAGCCGGGTGAGCGCTCGGCGTTGCCTAGAGCCGGCTGCGAGGACGGCGTTGTCTCGGGCAGGCTGCGAGCACGGCGTCGCCTCTAACCGGGTGTGAGCACGGCGTTGCCTCGAGCCGGCTGCGCGCACGGCGTTGCCTCGAGCCGGCTGCGTGTACGGTGTTGCCTCTGGCCGGGTGCGAGCACGGCGTTGCCTCGAGCCGGGTGCGCGCACGGCGTTGCCTCGAGCCGGGTGAGCGCTCGGCGTTGCCTCGAGCCGGGTGCGTGCACAGCGTTGCCTCGAGCCGGCTGCGTGTACGGTGTTGCCTCTGGCCGGGTGCGCGCACGGTGTTGCCTCGAGCCGGCAGCGCGCACGGCGTTGCCAGTGACCGGCAGTGCGCACGGCGTTGCCTCGAGCCGGGTGAGCGCACAGCGTTGCCTAGAGCCGGCTGCGAGCACGGCGTTGCCTCTGGCCGGCTGCGAGCACGGCGTTGCCTCGAGCCGGCTGCGTGTACGGTGTTGCCTCTGGCCGGGTGCGAGCACGGCGTTGCCTCGAGCCGGGTGCGCGCACGGCGTTGCCTCGAGCCGGGTGAGCGCACAGCGTTGCCTAGAGCCGGCTGCGAGCACGGCGTTGCCTCTGGCCGGCTGCGAGCACGGCGTTGCCTCGAGCCGGGTGCGCGCACGGCGTTGCCTCGAGCCGGCTGCGAGCCCGGCGTTGCCTCGAGCCGGCTGCGCGCACGGCGTTGCCTCGAGCCGGGTGAGCGCACGGCGTTGCCTAGAGCCGGCTGCGAGGACGGCGTTGTCTCGGGCAGGCTGCGTGTACGGCGTCGCCTCTAACCGGGTGTGAGCACGGCGTTGCCTCGAGCCGGGTGCGCGCACAGCGTTGCCTCGAGCCGGCTGCGAGCACGGCGTTGCCTCCAGCCGGCTGCGCGCACGGCGTTGCCTCGGGCCGGGTTTGCGCACGGCGTTGCCTCGGGCCGGCTGCCAGCCCGGCGTTGTCTCTAACCGGCTGCGCGCACGGCGTTGCCAGCCGGCTGCGCACGGCGTTGCCTCGAGCCGGGTGAGCGCCTCGAGCGGCGCTGCGTTGCCTAGAGCCGGCTGCGAGGACGGCGTTGTCTCGGGCAGGCTGCGAGCACGGCGTCGCCTCTAACCGGGTGTGAGCACGGCGTTGCCTCGAGCCGGGTGCGCGCACAGCGTTGCCTCGAGCCGGCTGCGAGCACGGCGTTGCCTCCAGCCGGCTGCGCGCACGGCGTTGCCTCGAGCCGGGTGCGCGCACAGCGTTGCCTAGAGCTGGCTGCGAGCACGGCGTTGCCTTCGGCCGGCTTCGTGTACGGTGTTGCCTCTGGCCGGCTGCGAGCACGGCGTTGCCTCGAGCCGGGTGCGCGCACGGCGTTGCCTTTGGCCGGCTGCGTGCACGGCGTTGCCTTTGGCCGGTTGCGAGCACGGCGTTGCCTCGAGCCAGCTGCGAGCACGGCGTTGCCTTTGGCCGGCTGCGAGCACGGCGTTGCCTCGAGCCAGCTGCGAGCACGGCATTGCCTCGCGCCGGGTTTGCGCACGGCGTTGTCTCGGGCAGGCTGCGAGCATGGCGTTGCGTCTGGCCGGGTGCGAGCACGGCGTTGCCTCGAGCCGGGTGCGCGCACGGCGTTGCCTCGAGCCGGCTGCGTGCACGGCGTTGCCTCCAGCCGGCTGCGAGCACGGCATTGCCTCGAGCCGGGTGAGCGCACGGCGTTGCCTAGAGCCGGCTGCGAGCACGGCGTTGTCTCGGGTAGGTTGCGAGCACGGCGTTGCCTCTGGCCGGCTGCGAGCACGGCGTTGCCTCGAGCCGGGTGCGCGCACGGCGTTGCCTCGAGCCGGCTGCGAGCCCGGCGTTGCCTCGAGCCGGCTGCGCGCACGGCGTTGCCTCGAGCCGGGTGAGCGCACGGCGTTGCCTAGAGCCGGCTGCGAGGACGGCGTTGTCTCGGGCAGGCTGCGTGTACGGCGTCGCCTCTAACCGGGTGTGAGCACGGCGTTGCCTCGAGCCGGCTGCGCGCACAGCGTTGCCTCGAGCCGGCTGCGAGCACGGCGTTGCCTCCAGTCGGCTGCGCGCACGGCGTTGCCTCGAGCCGGGTGCGCGCACAGCGTTGCCTCGAGCCGGCTGCGAGCACGGCGTTGCCTTCGGCCGGCTTCGTGTACGGTGTTGCCTCTGGCCGGCTGCGAGCACGGCGTTGCGTCGAGCCGGGTGCGCGCACGGCGTTGCCTCGAGCCGGCTGCGTGCACGGCGTTGCCTTTGGCCGGCTGCGAGCACGGCGTTGCCTCGAGCCGGCTGCGAGCACGGCATTGCCTCGCGCCGGGTTTGCGCACGGCGTTGTCTCGGGCAGGCTGCGAGCATGGCGTTGCGTCTGGCCGGGTGCGAGCACGGCGTTGCCTCGAGCCGGGTGCGCGCACGGCGTTGCCTCCAGCCGGCTGCGAGCACGGCATTGCCTCGAGCCGGGTGAGCGCACGGCGTTGCCTAGAGCCGGCTGCGAGCACGGCGTTGTCTCGGGTAGGCTGCGAGCACGGCGTTGCCTCTGGCCGGCTGCGAGCACGGCGTTGCCTCGAGCCGGGTGCGCGCACGGCGTTGCCTCGAGCCGGCTGCGAGCCCGGCGTTGCCTCGAGCCGGCTGCGCGCACGGCGTTGCCTCGAGCCGGGTGAGCGCACGGCGTTGCCTAGAGCCGGCTGCGAGGACGGCGTTGTCTCGGGGGGGGACCCTACATTTTGAAGGCCCCTAGATTATGTCATGCTTGCCTCCCCCCTTCCTGGCCCTTCCCTCTTTCCGGGTCGGCCGGCCCTGGTTTGAACCGTGAACTGGTTAGAACGCCGGGCTTGTCGAGTCGACCAGCGGAGAGCGCCAAAAGGCTGCTCACCAAAGGATCGAGGGTTGTGGACCCGTGCTCAGTGACTACAAGGCCTCGGCAGCTTCTGATTGGTTTCTTTTCTCGTGCTGGAGCTGGATCCCCCTGAGCCATGGCAGCCTCCTGCTTGCCGGCTCTCCTCTCCCTTTTCCCCTTCCTTCTTGGCTGTTTCTCGGCTTCCCTCTTGCTTGCTTGCCTCCCCCTTCCTGGCCCTTCCCTCTTTCCGGGTCGGCCGGCCCTGGTTTGAACTGTGAACTGGTTAGAACGCCGGGCTTGTCGAGTCGACCAGCGGAGAGCGCCAAAAGGCTGCTCACCAAAGGATCGAGGGTTGTGGACCCGTGCTCAGTGACTACAAGGCCTCGGCAGCTTCTGATTGGTTTCTTTTCTCGTGCTGGAGCTGGATCCCCCTGAGCCATGGCAGCCTCCTGCTTGCCGGCTCTCCTCTCCCTTTTCCCCTTCCTTCTTGGCTGTTTCTCGGCTTCCCTCTTGCTTGCTTGCCTCCCCCTTCCTGGCCCTTCCCTCTTTCCGGGTCGGCCGGCCCTGGTTTGAACTGTGAACTGGTTAGAACGCCGGGCTTGTCGAGTCGACCAGCGGAGAGCGCCAAAAGGCTGCTCACCAAAGGATCGAGGGTTGTGGACCCGTGCTCAGTGACTACAAGGCCTCGGCAGCTTCTGATTGGTTTCTTTTCTCGTGCTGGAGCTGGATCCCCCTGAGCCATGGCAGCCTCCTGCTTGCCGGCTCTCCTCTCCCTTTTCCCCTTCCTTCTTGGCTGTTTCTCGGCTTCCCTCTTGCTTGCTTGCCTCCCCCCTTCCTGGCCCTTCCCTCTTTCCGGGTCGGCCGGCCCTGGTTTGAACTGTGAACTGGTTAGAACGCCGGGCTTGTCGAGTCGACCAGCGGAGAGCGCCAAAAGGCTGCTCACCAAAGGATCGAGGGTTGTGGACCCGTGCTCAATGACTACAAGGCCTCGGCAGCTTCTGATTGGTTTCTTTTCTCGTGCTGGAGCTGGATCCCCCTGAGCCATGGCAGCCTCCTGCTTGCCGGCTCTCCTCTCCCGTTTCCCCTTCCTTCTTGGCTGTTTCTCGGCTTCCCTCTTGCTTGCTTGCCTCCCCCTTCCTGGCCCTTCCCTCTTTCCGGGTCGGCCGGCCCTGGTTTGAAATGTGAACTGGTTAGAACGCCGGGCTTGTCGAGTCGACCAGCGGAGAGCGCCAAAAGGCTGCTCACCAAAGGATCGAGGGTTGTGGACCCGTGCTCAGTGACTACAAGGCCTCGGCAGCTTCTGATTGGTTTCTTCGAGCCGGCGTGCTCGCAGCCTGCCCGAGACAACGCCGTGCTCGCAGCCGGCTCTAGGCAACGCCGTGCGCTCACCCGGCTCGAGGCAACGCTGTGCGCTCACCCGGCTCGAGGCAACGCCGTGCGCACTGCCGGTCACTGGCAACGCCGTGCGCGCTGCCGGCTCGAGGCAACGCCGTGCTCGCAGCCGGCCAGAGGCAATGCCGTGCTCGCAGCCTGCCCGAGATAACGCCGTGCTCGCAGCCGGCTCTAGGCAACGCCGTGCGCTCACCCGGCTCGAGGCAACGCTGTGCGCGCACCCGGCTCGAGGCAACGCCGTGCGCACTGCCGGTCACTGGCAACGCCGTGCGCGCAGCCGGTTAGAGACAACGCCGGGCTGGCAGCCGGCCCGAGGCAACGCCGTGCGCAAACCCGGCTCGAGGCAACGCCGTGCGCGCAGCCGGCTGGAGGCAACGCCGTGCGCGCACCCGGCTCGAGGCAACGCCGTGCGCGCACCCGGTTACAGACAACGCCGGGCTCGCAGCCGGCCCGAGGCAACGCCGTGCGCAAACCCGGCTCGAGGCAATACCGTGCTCGCAGCCGGCTGGAGGCAACGCCGTGCACGCAGCCGGCTCGAGGCAACGCCGTGCGCGCACCCGGCTCGAGGCAACGCCGTGCTCGCACCCGGCCAGAGGCAACGCCATGCTCGCAGCCTGCCCGAGACAACGCCGTGCGCAAACCCGGCGCGAGGCAATGCCGTGCTCGCAGCCGGCTCGAGGCAACGCCGTGCTCGCAGCCGGCCAAAGGCAACACCGTACACGCAGCCGGCCGAAGGCAACGCCG
>LGRX02006944.1:0-13652 GCA_001247695.2 Cymbomonas tetramitiformis
TATGTATGTATGTATGTATAATTTCTGTTGCAGCCCATTCAGACGTTTTTTTATGATGGTGTCACCAACTTTCATTCCGGGAGCTTTGCGGGCTTCGCAATGTAAATGGAATGCTAAAAGAATAGTGTTACTGATAGCCGATGCCGCTTCCCACAGATTTTATAATTCCTGTTGCAGCTCATACAGGCGTCTTTGATGACAGTGTCACTAACTTTCATTCTGGGAGCTTTGCGGGCTTCACAATAATAGAATAGATATAGTGTGACAGACGCCGTCTTGCGTCACGCCGAAGATTCCATATATAGGTGTATGATTCCTGTTACAGCGAAGTTGTGAATTGCCTTTTATTAATCCTGAAGGCATTAACCTGTATTTTTCACGGAGAGTGTGATATATATATATAGTGAGATATATATTCACAGCTCGGGAAACAGTCAGGAACTGGTGAAACGGCTAAGACAATTTGATAACACAATTACTCAGGGTTTTGTGTGTGTCGGATTGTCGCTCGGAGAACACGAGACAGGCTGCAAGTGACACTCGCAGTGAGGGGTGACACAGAAAGGGGGTTGACTGTCAGTGACACAAAGTCACCCCCTTCATGACACCACCTCACCCCGAAGGTGTGAGGTCACAGGCAGGATGCAGCAATTCACCCTAGGTCCTAGCTAGTACACAAATGTTACTCGGCCCAATGGGACCTTTTTCAGTCCATCTAGTGGCGGATCCCCGCGTGGGCGATGGCTAAGTAACTGCTACAGCAAGCTAGGAGTGCCAGACCAATCACGGCTCTGGCGATGTGTTGTCGATCGTTGAATATAAGTCAGTGGCACCACCGGAACCCTGCACCTTCGGAGTCCAATACTTCGGCGGGGCAAAGGCAGGCCACTGCTCGTCGTCACTGCCGTCGATGAATGCCGCAGCATTGAGCGCCGCGCCGTCCGGTGAGGCAGGCGGCGACACATCCTCAGCAGAGTCCGAGGGGTAAGGGTTCGCATCGTGATCGAGAGTCGGCTCCTCCGGCTCCTCCACAGTGTCAGACTGAGGGTCGTCGGGAAGCCGGATGTGCATGGCCGCCGCAGAAGACGGCTCCCCCTCAGCCGCCTTAGCAGGGGCGGCAGGTGGTGCCGCTGGGGCGGCGATCGAGCTGGGAGGAGCAGGGCGTGCGGACGCCTTCATTGCCGTAGGAGGCGCACGCCCAGGAGCAAATGACTCCGCGCATGCATAAGGGCACACCCCCTTGGTGCCGGGGTGTGCGTCAGTGAGGCCCCACATACGGAAGCAGGTCATACACGGGAATCCCGTGCCTGACCACCTGCGGAAGAGTGCGTTGGGCGCATCGGCCACCCATGTCCCCTTCACAGGTGCAGCGGAGCGGGGCTCGCTAAAGCCGAAAGCGCGGGCGTCAGGGTGCTTCTGCCGAGTGTAACCCCCCCCCCAGGCGGGGGCGGCTCCGTCGGCGGAGGCGGTGGACGGTCGGAGAGGACGGCGTGCTTGGCCTCGTCCCTCCATGCCGTGCGGATGCGTAGACACAAGCTCGCAAACGAAAATGCGGCACCTGCACGCAACTCACGCAACACCACCAGATACAGAGGGGCGGTGTGGGGTGAGGCCTTGGCGGAGTCCGCCAGGACGTGCCACAGGTCCTGCATACGCTTGGAGTCGGGGTACGCGTTAATCTTCATGTGCTTGTCCCCCAGTGCCCGAATAACGGCCAACTGAGGGGCAGGGTCGGTGGTCTCGTCGATGACAGTACTGCGCAGCTTCAACCAGAAGCGGTCAGTGTCAGGGTCAGGCACGCCCTCCACCTCGTAACGAAGGCGGTGGAGTGCAAAACGTCCGTCACCAGGGTTGGTAATGGAGACCTCGTGGTAGAGGGAGAGGGCATTCCCCCTCAAAACAGAACAAACTATTGGGAATAAATGAATCTCGATCGTCGTCTAAAAACCTTCATTTTGACACAATTTTCGTCGTCAAAAAGTTATTGCCACGTCATCTGAAATGTGCCACGTAAGCGACACGTAAGCGACACGTAAGTCGTCCCGCAATTTTTATTACAAAATATTACTCAAATTATTTATTTGTGCATGATGCTTTCGTACTCGGCGAGTCCCGGTAGATTTTTTTGTTGCATTTTTGTTCATATGCGTGCATATCATGTACAAGTATGCAAATATGGGTACATCCATGTGCAATTTAGGCCAGCATGCACGGTACACGTTTATGAATGTGCGTATTCAGGTGCTTCAATTCCCGTAAAATAAGTTGCAACTGAGATGGGTACTAGCATATGATACACAAATCTATATCATCATACAAATTTAATCAATATACACCAAATATTTGTCTATGAAGTCTTCTAGGCAAGAGATTTCGATCATTTCACAGTGCTAAGGCTATTATATTGCTGATACATTAGAATCTATATCTTCAATCCATCATTATTTGCAGCACTCGTAGAAATCGTCAAGCTCGTCGTCACGCCACAGTCACATGACAAAACCCCCGCAATGAACATTGCATGTCTTCCGCGCCCCTGTATTTTCATTGTAGTTGTTCCACACAACATCCTTAGTCATGCCCCTCGGAAGAAGATTAATATTCTTGTTAGGTAGGGTTATGTATCCCGTGTTGAGAAAACATATCCATGATGTAGGCGACAATACATTCTGCTCGCTTTGATGGCATGGCTTCCTAGCTAGTAAGATACAGTAGTGGCATTTCAAGGTGCGTCGCAAACGAAAATGTAAACGTGAGTTGTAAGGACAAGGTATGTAAGTGCTTATATATACCTCCGTGGTGTAGCTGCCGTAGTTACTTTCAATTGCCGGCTTTCTGGCCTATCAGATGGCCTCTGTCAGTCAGGTCGGATCGAAAGCCCACATGTCACAAACATAGCATGGCACAACATAGCATGTCGCAAAAGCAGTAACAAGTTAGCAATTGGCATACAATGCCCAGTTGACAAAGGGGGTCGGATGGTTGTAGTCTGGCAATGAACGACGATCGCTCTTAATTGGAAGATGCGCTTTGAATTGGAAGATTTTTTGAAGGTCATTGTTTTGATGTTTTTTTACATCATTTTAAACATGCATGTCATGCCCAAAAAATAGGGTGGTTATAATTTTGGAAGTTTTTCTCATCGTACGAGGCGGGGTTTTCAGAATTCTTACGATCGCACTAGTCACATCACTAGTGCGATCTGACTTCGCACTAGTCACGCGACTAGTGCGGACTCAAGCGACACACGGCCGTACGGGGCACCCGGCGATGAACCAACGACATTCCGGTCACTCATGATCATTTTGGAAGCATTTCAAACCAAAAAGAAAAAAATAAAAAAATTTGGAAGGAATGACTTCTTCCAATTCAGAGCGTTCGTCGTTAATGGGGTCCACAACAACGCTGGGCTTTCGAAGAAAATGATAAAGATGAAGGCCTTGTGTGTTACTCCCATTCTGGCATTGCCTGACATGCAAGCTGCAGCGGATGGAGTCCACCCCTGTGTGGTTCAGACTGCCGCGAGTGGAGTAGCACTGGGTGGAGTGCTGATACACGATGTGGGAAATGAGTCGTACAACCCATTACTTTTAAGAGCAGCAGGCAGTTCACTGGAGCCGAGCAAAACTATGATGCCGGAGAAATCGAATTTTGTATGTGCCCTTCATCACTGTACCACTCAAATCTGGAGACATTATCTTATGTGGACGGTTTTCAAGCTGTTGGGAGACCACAAAGTAATCCCTGGTATGGCTTATGGCTCCTAGAAAACCGGCTCAATGGAACACGGATCTAGTGGAGGTGGAACGGTACCGGAGATGGAATATATATCCCAGGTTCATTATTATGGGTTCCAGGCGCCTTATCTCGTCGACCTGACTATCATGAGATATCTGCCAGGGAAGGTCTGATTGAAGCTGGTTTGGTTCATCACTTGGTTCATCCTGTAACTGGACAACCTCAGCGTCGCCCGGCAGCAAACATAATTAGACTATTACTAATTACTGCCACTCTCGCTCATACTTTAGGGTTGTACGGGGAGGGGGGTACCGCTTTTCTTGTCCGCTGGGGTGGTGGGGTCGAGATTCGGTGCTTAACACTACTTAACTGTGCCCTGACGTTAAAGTGTCCGTTGGGGTGGTGGGGGTCCGGGTGGTCCCCCCTACGACAACAAATGGGAGAGCCCCCATTTCGCCCCGCGGCAGGGAAAGGAATCGCGTCAGGGACGAACTCCTCCGAGAGTCAGGGCACATATCTTCCTAGGATGACTCTCGGCCCGGAATCAAGAAAAACACGTGTTTTTGCTAATTTTCAAATGTTTTCCATACTTAAGGATGAAAAATCGACCGGCCCGCTTTCGGCCCGGAGCTCTTTTTGGGCGCTGCTCTCAGCCCCGGGCCGGCCAATCCCCATAAGATATGTGCCCTGCCGAGAGTGGTGGATCTCAAGTTCCCAACCGAGTAAAGGGTCGCAATACCCCAGACTCTTCAGACAAACCATAGCGAGGCCAGCCTTGTTTAATCTACGGGAGACTCTTTGATTTGGCTGGATTCTCCACTGCTATGGTTGGACGCAATACATGCCAAGCATACAGAAGGGTGAAAATGTGTATGTAGCTACTCTCGTGGCGGTGCATACGGGTCGGAACGTTCAAGTCCAAGAAAGTGCAGATCAAGAATCGGGAGGACAGTGCCACAGCGAATGAAAGCACTGGTCACAGAGGTTCCCAGCAGTCTGACGAAGATGGAACCCAGTGACATGCAAGATTGGAAATTAAGGACAGACAAACATATTTGACTTCCTGAACCAGGAGTATGTGCCATTTGATATGGACGCCTACTGTGATCTCAGTGGTAAGAGCATGCATATGTCAATCGGTTGTGGACGACGAATTGTTTGCAGAAGAAGTGGCGTGGTCTTAATCGCCTGGTGAAACACTCCTCGTTCTCATCAAATCATGTTACCATTGAGGCAGTGCTGCGCAAGTACGATCGTACTTGCGGGTCAGCCCCAATACTCGGGCTACATTTCTAGAAACATATTGCGTGGGGTTTGCGCTTCTTGCTGAGCTCAGCAAGTCAGCATTCCCTGTTGACTGCATGTGCATGAATCAACAGGCAGTCAGGGTTTTATCTGGATTCCCTATATATCACACGTGCAACGAGGACTGCGTGTCTCCTGTTACAGCTCCCCTGGCAATAGCGTAACACCAACGCACCCTCCCCCGACCGTTGGGAATTCAACCCAAGCTGTGCGGGGTTCGTCCCAACTCAGACTGCAGCCCCAAAAGTACCGTTTGATGCCAGGACCAATATTGCACAGAATTATGCACACGTAAGCAACTCCTTGTCTGTTTTAAAACGCCAAGCAAACTACGCAAGGCAAAGCATAGGAGACTCCGCAGGTTGCCGCGAGCTTGCTACACCCTATGTATAGAATAATTTTCTCGGCGCCGGGGATCATAATTTCCGTCACCCTCCCCAAAACGAATAACAATAATAACGGTGTGATGGAATGGCAAAAAGCAGCTCAACAGCTGAGGTCAAGCCGGTGGGGACGGGGGGGGTGGGGGGTAATTTCTTTGCCGTATCCTCTCGGCGGGTGTCTTTCTAGTAAGAACTCTGGTGCAGACAAATCTGTATGCAGATTTAAAGGAGCACCAGAGTTAGAGGGGGGAGCTGCTGGGTTGCCCAAACCCAAGAACACAGAGGTTCATTCAGCCAGAGAAATCTTCTCTGGACGCGCTGATGCCTTTCTTTCAGTAAGAACATAAAACCCTTCGGGCCAGGCCAAAAATGCTTCTGATCAAGTTTGATTTGACTTGAGGCGATGCAGTGCAGAGTGAAACCGAAGAGTTGCCACACGCCTGGCACCTGTGCAACTAGATCCCGTCCGTGGCGAGCTATCTCCCATAAATGCGCCTAAACAGGGCGCTGCACGCTCGGCAGTGTATGCAAATTTGCAGATAAAAAATGTTTTTGACTGACTTGAAAATGAAAATGTTGCATGCCTGCCGCCTTTATGAGTGTTCCATTTATTGTCGCGCAAGGGTGGGGGGAGGATTTCATTGTTTTTGTCCGGAGAGAGGGTGTGGCGTGGTGACATGATGGTGCTTGCCACTGCTGATTAACACTGTGCATTGACATCTAAATGTCCACTGGGGTGGTGGGGAGTGAACTGCCATACCCCCTCCCCCCCCCCGGTTTGCGACAATGAATGGAACAACTCTTAGTTGCCAAGCGATCCCCCATACGCATATTCCATCCATGGTGTGCCGAGGGTCGACGGGGAGCCACCGTTGCTGTACAATACGCCACGGGTTGCGGCCGGGAGCCGCCGTTGCGTACGATGGCGACCAAAGTTGGAGTTGAGGCCTGACACAATCCACATTGTCATAATCCCAGAAAATGGCACATGTTTGATACCATGCCATCAGGAATGAGATGTCGCATGTTTGGTGCCACGCGATCGGGAGTGGGATAGGAAGGAGGGTGATATATCTATTTTGAAATCACCTACATGCTCAGTACAGTCCATCCATAATGGGCCGAGGGTCGATCGACGGGGAGCCACGGTTGCGTACGATGTATGGCGACCAAAGTTGGGGTTGAGGCCTGAAACAACGCACAGTGCTGGGAAATGTCACATGTTTGATACCATGCCATCAGGAATGAGATGGGGGGAGCGGGCAATGTTTTCATTTGAAAATCTCCTACATGGCCAGCACGTTCCATCCATAATGTACCAAGGGTTGGCGGGGAGCCGCCGTTGCGTACGGTGGCGCCCAAAGTTGAGGGCGGAAACAACAGCCCACAGTGCCCGAAAATGTCGCATGTTTGGTGCCACGCGATCGGGAGTGGGATAGGAGGGAGGGTGATATATCTATTTGGAAATCGCCTACATGCTCAGTACAGTCCATCCATAATGGGCCGAGGGTCAACGGGGAGCCACCGTTGCGTACGATGGCGACCAAAGTTGGGGTTGAGGCCTGAAACAGCGCACAGTGCTGGGAAATGTCACATGTTTGATACCATGGCTTCAGGAATGAGATGGGGGGGAGCGGGCAATGTTTTCATTCGAAAATCACCTGCATGCCCAGCACGTTCCATCCATAATGTGTCAAGTGTTGGCGGGGAGCCGCCGTTGCGTACGGTGGCGCCCAAAGTTGAGGGCGGAAACAACAGCCCACAGTGTCCGAAAATGTCGCATGTTTGGTGCCACGCGATCGGGAGTGGGATATGAGGGAGGGTGATATATCTATTTGGAAATCGCCTACATGCTCAGCACAGTCCATCCATAACATGCCGAGGGTCGGCGGGGAGCCACGGTTGCGTACGATGGCGACCAAAGTTGGGGTTGAGGCCTGAAACAGCGCAGCCACACGCACTGCGTGTTGGGGAATGTCGCATGTTTGATACCTTGCGATCGGGCATCAGATGAAGGAGCGGGCAATGTTTTCATTTGAAAATCTCCTACATGCCCAGCACGTTCCATCCATATTTTGTCAAGGGTTGGCGGGGAGCCGCCGTTGCGTACGGTGGCGCCCAAAGTTGAGGGCGGAAACAACAGCCCACAGTGCCCGAAAATGTCGCATGTTTGGTGCCACGCCATCGGGAGTGGGATAGGAGGGAGGGTGATATATCTATTTGGAAATCGCCTACATGCTCAGCACAGTCCATACATAATGGGCCGAGGGTCGGCGGGGAGCCACCGTTGCGTACGATGGCGACCAAAGTTGGGGTTGAGGCCTGAAACAGCGCACAGTGCTGGGAAATGTCACATGTTTGATATCATGCGATCGGGCATCAGATGGGGGAGCGGGCGATGTTTTCATTTGAAAATCTCCTACATGCCCAGCACGTTCCATCCATAATTTGTCAAGGGTTGGCGGGGAGCCGCCGTTGCGTACGGTGGCGCCCAAAGTTGAGGGCGGAAACAACAGCCCACAGTGCCCGAAAATGTCGCATGTTTGGTGCCACGCCATCGGGAGTGGGATAGGAGGGAGGGTGATATATCTATTTGGAAATCGCCTACATGCTCAGTACAGTCCATCCATAATGTGCCGAGGGTCGGCGGGGAGCCACCGTTGCGTACGATGGCGACCAAAGTTGGGGTTGAGGCCTGAAACAACGCACAGTGCTGGGAAATGTCACATGTTTGATATCATGCGATCGGGCATCAGATGAAGGAGCGGGCAATGTTTTCATTTGAAAGCCATCTACATGCCCAGAACGTTCCATCCATTATTTGTCAAGGGTTGGCGGGGAGCCGCCGTTGCGTACGGTGGCGCCCAAAGTTGAGGGCGGAAACAACAGCCCACAGTGCCCGAAAATATCGCATGTTTGGTGCCACGCGATCAGGAGTGGGATAGGAGGGAGGGTGATATATCTATTTGGAAATCACCTACATGCTTAGTACAGTCCATCCATAATGTGCCGAGGGTCAACGGGGAGTCACCGTTGCGTACGATGGCGATAAAAGTTGGGGTTGAGGCCTGAAACAGCGCACAGTGCTGGGAAATGTCACATGTTTGATATCATGCGATCGGGCATCAGATGGGGGAGCGGGCAATGTTTCCATTTGAAAGCCATCTACATGCCCAGCACGTTCCATCCATTATTTGTCAAGGGTTGGCGGGGAGCCGCCGTTGCGTACGGTGGCGCCCAAAGTTGAGGGCGGAAACAACAGCCCACAGTGCCCGAAAATACCGCATGTTTGGTGCCACGCCATCGGGAGTGGGATAGGAGGGAGGGTGATATATCTATTTGGAAATCGCCTACATGCTCAGTACAGTCCATCCATAATGTGCCGAGGGTCGGCGGGGAGCCACCGTTGCGTACGATGACGACCAAAGTTGGGGTTGAGGCCTGAAACAGCGCACAGTGCTGGGAAATGTCACATGTTTGATATCATGCGATCGGGCATCAGATAAAGGAGCGGGCAATGTTTCCATTTGAAAACCATCTACATGCCCAGCACGTTCCATCCATTATTTGTCAAGGGTTGGCGGGGAGCCGCCGTTGCGTACGGTGGCGCCCAAAGTTGAGGGCGGAAACAACAACCCACGGTGCCCGAAAATGTCGCATGTTTGGTGCCACGCGATCGGGAGTGGGATAGGAGGGAGGGTGATATATCTATTTGGAAATCGCCTACATGCTCAGTACAGTCCATCCATAATGTGCCGAGGGTCGGCGGGGAGCCACCGTTGCGTACGATGGCGACCAAAGTTGGGGTTGAGGCCTGAAACAGCGCACAGTGCTGGGAAATGTCACATGTTTGATATCATGCGATCGGGCATCAGATAAAGGAGCGGGCAATGTTTTCATTTGAAAGCCATCTACATGCCCAGCACGTTCCATCCATTATTTGTCAAGGGTTGGCGGGGAGCCGCCGTTGCGTACGGTGGCGCCCAAAGTTGAGGGCGGAAACAACAGCCCACAGTGCCCGAAAATATCGCATGTTTGGTGCCACGCCATCGGGAGTGGGATAGGAGGGAGGGTGATATATCTATTTGGAAATCACCTACATGCTCAGTACAGTCCATCCATAATGTGCCGAGGGTCGGCGGGGAGCCACCGTTGCGTACGATGGCGACCAAAGTTGGGGTTGAGGCCTGAAACAGCGCACAGTGCTGGGAAATGTCACATGTTTGATACCATGCGATCGGGCATCAGATAAAGGAGCGGGCGATGTTTTCATTTGAAAGCCATCTACATGCCCAGCACGTTCCATCCATAATGTACCAAGGGTTGGCGGGGAGCCGCCGTTGCGTACGGTGGCGCCCAAAGTTGAGGGCGGAAACAACAGCCCACAGTGCCCGAAAATATCGCATGTTTGGTGCCACGCCATCGGGAGTGGGATAGGAGGGAGGGTGATATATCTATTTGGAAATCACCTACATGCTCAGTACAGTCCATCCATAATGTGCCGAGGGTTGGCGGGGAGCCACGGTTGCGTACGATGGCGACCAAAGTTGGGGTTGAGGCCTGAAACAGCGCACACTGCGTGTCGGGAAATGTCGCATGTTTGATACCATGCGATCGGGCATCGGATGGGGGAGCGGGTAATGTTTTCATTTGAAAACCATCTACATGCCCAGCACATTCCATCTAAATTATGCCGAGGGTTGGCGGGGAACCATGGTTACATATGGTGGCGCCCGAAATTTGAATTGACTCATATACAGGCACAACTTGCACACCAAAATGCCCATAGAAGTCGATCGGCAAACTTTTTGAAAATTCTGAGATAAATTTTTCGTAAAATGTACATATGGAGAATATGAAAATCGAAAAAAAAAATGGGTTCGAAAAAAAAGTGGGCAACTCATCTTAGGATGAGTTGCCCTCCGCACGTTGGCAAAAATAGGCAAAATTGGGGGAGCAAGACTGCGTCGGGCGACTCATCCGCGGATGAGTCGCCAGCACTTTGAGCGAGAGTTGAAGGGCAGCTCATCCGCGGATAGTCGCCCGTGGGCGAGAGAGGCTGAAGGGCGACTCATCCGCGGATGAGTCGCCCTTTGAGCGAGAGAGTTGAAGGGCAACTCATCCGCGGATGAGTCCCCCTTGGGCGAGAGAGCTGAAGGGCAACTCATCCGCGGATGAGCTGCCCTTGGGCGAGAGAGCTGACGGGCGACTCATCCGCGGATGAGCTGCCCTTTGGGAGAGAGAGTTGAAGGGCAACTCATCCGCGGATGAGTCGCCCGTGGGCGAGAGAGCTGAAGGGCGACTCATCCGCGGATGAGGCTGCCACGTGAGCGGAGGATTGAAGGGCAACTCATCCGCGGATGTAAGGTCGCCCGTGAGCGAGAAGAGGTTTGAAGGGCGACTCATCCGCGGATGAGTTGCCCCGTGGGCGGGGTTTGAAGGCGACTCATCGCGGATGAAACGCCTCGAAGAGGCGAAGGGCGACCCATCCGCGGACAGTTTGCCTTTGGGCTGAAGAGGTGAGAGCAACTCATCCGCGGATGAGCTGCCCCCGTGGGCGAGAGGATTGAAGGAGCAACTCATCCGCCAGATGAGTCGCCCGTGGGCGAGAGAGCTGAAGGGCGACTCATCCGCGGATGAGTTGCCCCGTGGGCGAGAGAGCTGAAGGGCGACCCATCCGCGGATGAATTGCCCCGTGGGCGAGAGAGCTAAAAGGCGACTCATCCGCGGATGAGCTGCCCGTGGGCGAGAGAGCTGAAGGGCAGCTCATCCGCGGATGAGGCGGCCCGCTGGAGTGGCAGAGCTGAAGGGCAGCTCATCCGCGGATTAGGCGCCCGCTGGAGTGGCAGAGCTGAAGGGCGACTCATCCGCGGATGAGGCGCCCGCTAGTAGAGTGGCAGAGCTGAAGGGCAGCTAATCCGCGGATGAGTCGCCCGCCGGAGTGGCAGCGCTGAAGGGCGACTCATCCGCGGAGGAGTCGACCGCTGAATTGGCGGAGCTGAAGGGGACCTCATTCGCGGATGAGGCGCGCGCTGGAGTGGCAGAGCTGTTAGGCATATGCTGGGGTTTCCTGGACGCGCCGAAAGTCTTTTTTAGAAATAAACAGGCGGAAATGTTTACTCATCCGCGGATTAGTAAAGAGCGTCAATAGAGAGAAAAACAGTTCCTTCCGCGGATTCAGTATCGTCAATGCGCGGAGAGCTGAAGCGGACACGTAATCCGCGGGCAACGAAAAATAAACAGTCCGTACAAGAATAACGCAAAGAGCGTCAAGGCAGAAAATAGTTGCTTCCGCGGATTTGGTATCGTCAATGCGCGGAGAGCTGAAGCGGACAAGTAATCCGCGGGCAACGACAGGCATATTTTATGCGCAGCAAGATAAGCGCAATTCTATCCGATAATATTTTAAAACGTCGGTAAAGGAATGCGCGGAGGCGGCGACTTAAACAGCAGCGTCTTTCCTTCGGTCAAAGAAGAAAAGGGTCTCGCGACTGAAAGCTATGTACTATCGTTTTCAATACCAAGATGACCAAATGACGACGATGACCAACCGTAAATAATTTTAGACCAATGAGTACATCTCGGTCGGATTCTGAATATCGGAAACCTGATGACACCGATGACCGGACAATTAAACATGACTGCTTTTTTTTTTTTGGACCAATAATTATCGAGTATCCAACTACTTTAGGATCGACGATCGGAATTTCTATTTTATAGACCATCTGCAACTTCGTTCATGAATCCATTTGTTCAAAATTTTGGATGACGCATGCACCTCCAGTTGCGCACAAAGATTTGCTGATCAAAGGCAAAGCAGATATATTTTAACGATTTTTCTTGATACACGTATACGGAAACAATCTCAGATATTAAAAGGCGATTTATCTCAGGAAACATTTGAGCGAACACGAGCTTGTGCACATAGCCAATGCGCGGAAACCCTACAATATCATACAAATAAGTACAGCGGGCGACTCCTCCGCGGATGAGTCGCCCTTCAGCTCTGCGCCACTCCAGCGCGCGCCTCATCCGCGGATGAGTCGCCCTCGTTCAGCTCTCGGCCACTCCAGCGGGCGCCTCATCCTCGGATGAGTCGCCCTTCAGCTCTGCCACTCCAGCGCGCGCCTCATCCGCGGGTGAGTCGTCCTACAGCTCTCTCGCCCACGGGCGACTCATCCCGCAGTGAGTCGCCCTTGACTCACCCTCTGCTTGGGCGCCTCATCCGCCCAGATGATCGCCCGCCGGCTCGCCACTCCGGCCCGGGCGACTCGTCACCCAGATGGAGTCGCCATCGCTCACCCTCGGCCAGAGCGCCTCAACCGTAAGTCGCTTATCAGCTCTTGCCTCAGCGGGCGAGCTCATGGAGTAACTGCGCAGGCTGCCGCTCGTGAGCGCTTTCGCCGCGGGTGGCGCCTTGACTCCTATCGCCCACGGGCAGCTCATCCGCGGATGAGTCGCCCTTCAGCTCTCTCGCCCACGGGCAACTCATCCGCGGATGAGTCGCCCTTCAGCTCTCTCGCCCACGGGCAGCTCATCCGCGGATGAGTCGCCCTTCAGCTCTCTCGCCCACAGGGCAACTCATCCGCGGATGGGTCGCCCTTCAGCTCTCTCGCCCATAAGGCGCCTCATCCGCGGATGAGTCGCCCTTCAGCTCTCTCGCCCACGGGGCAACCCATCCGCGGATGAGTCGCCCTTCAACTCTCTCGACCATAGGGCGACTCGTCCGCGGATGAGTTGCTCTTCAGCTCTCTCGCCCACAGGGCGCCTCATCCGCGGATGAGTTGCCCGTCGATTGTCTCGCCCACGGGGCGACTCATCCGCGGATGAGTCGCCCTTCAGCTCTCTCGTCCACGGGCAGCTCATCCGCGGATGATTTGCCCGTCGATTGTCTCGCCCACGGGGCGACTCATCCGCGGATGAGTTGCCCGACAGAGTCTTGCTCCACCCCCCCCAATTTTGCCTATTTTTGCCAACGTGCGGAGGGCAACTCATCCTAAGATGAGTTGCCCACTTTTTTTTCAAACCCATTTTTTCGATTTTCGTTTTCTCCATATGTACATTTTATGAAGAAATTATCTCAGAATTTTCAAAAAGTTTGCCGATCGACTTCTATGGGCATTTTGGTGTGCAAGTTATGCCTGTACATACGTCAGTTCAAATTTCGGGCGCGACCATATGTAACCATGGTTCCCCGCCAACCCTCGGCATAACTTAGATGGAATA
>LGRX02006945.1:0-18231 GCA_001247695.2 Cymbomonas tetramitiformis
TCCTGCATCAGGACTCCACCCAGCGCCACCCCACTCGCGTCGGTCTGCACCACGAAGGGGGCTGATCCGTCCGCTGCGGCCTTCACGTTCGGCAGGGCCAGAACGGGGCGTCCACCAGTGCTGCTTTCAGCTCTTCGAAGGCCCACTGCTGCTCAGGGCCCCATCTCCACTCCACCTCGTTCTTGGTGAGCATGGTGAGGGGCTGCGCGATGTCGGAGAAACAGTGAATGAACCGACGATAATAACCGGCTAGGCCCAGGAACTGCCGGACGTGAGTGACATTCTCCAGCGCCGGCTAGTCGCGCACTGCCGCCACCTTGTCGTGCTGCGGCTTGCAGCCCTCGCTGGACAGGGTGTGCCCAAGAAACCTCAAAGACTCCTTCAGCATCTGCGCCTTAGAGGCCTTGAGGTATACTCCTTTCTCGCGACAGGTCTGAAGGAAGGTACGGACGTTGTCGTAGTGTTCTTGGTCTCCACCCTTCGAGAACACCACCACATCGTCGATGAA
Organism: Cymbomonas tetramitiformis; assembly: GCA_001247695.2. Classification (NCBI taxonomy): domain Eukaryota; kingdom Viridiplantae; phylum Chlorophyta; class Pyramimonadophyceae; order Pyramimonadales; family Pyramimonadaceae; genus Cymbomonas; species Cymbomonas tetramitiformis. Next base: position 509 of record LGRX02006945.1, read on the forward strand.
GATTCGGACGAAAGGTAAGTGTCCTAAGGCTCTCTGCATCCTCCGCTGGTACTGTGACGGGGAATTCTGCAATCCCTGTGGCATCACCAGCCACTCGTAGGAGCCCATCTGGGTGGTGAATGCTGTCTTCTCCACGTCTTCCTCAGCCATGGGGACTTGCCAGAAACCATCCACGGCGTCGAAGGAGGAGAAGTGGGTGGCACCCTGCATCTCGTCGAACATCAACTGAATGTCCGGCAGCGGGTACCGATCTCTCACTGTTTGAGAGTTCAGCTGGCGGTAGTCCACCACCAGGCGCAGCGTGTTAGGCTGGCCCGGTTTGGGTACCATGAGACATGGTGCCGCGTAAGGACTGGATGAGGGTCTGATGTAGCCCTTTTCCACCAGCTGCTCGATGCGTTCCCGCAGTTGTCGAAGCTCTTCCACAGACATGCGGTAGGGACGGCGAAATGGAGGTCCTCCCTCCTTGTCTGGCTTAAGGGTGACTCTGGCCTCATCCTCCATCGACCGCCGCAGTTTGGACATCATGGGGAGGGCGTCACGCAGCTCCGCGGAGAACTCCTCGAAGAGTGCCCGGAACTTCTCCTTCCAGCGGGGTGCCACCTTGGCGTCCCTCGTGTCCTGTGGGATGTCTTTGGCGGTGCCCCCAATATCCGGGGGTTCCAGCTTCACCTGGGTGCTGGCCACAGGCTTCGCATCAGCTGCAGTGTCCACCGAGAGGCATACTGCTTCGGCCTCGACCGCGAGGAGTTCCGCGTCGGGATGATCTCCGGCTGCAGTAGCAGCGAAGGCCGAATCGTGCTCGTTGCCGTCCCTGCGCGCCATCATAAGCCACGCCGGCTGAGCGGAGGCGTCGCCCGTGAGCCTCTGAGTCTCTGCGTACAGGAGGTGTTTACGCAGCTGCACAGCCGTCAGGAAGACCTCATCGATGAGTCCAGCACAGTTGTCTCCGCGTCCACCAGCACTTTTACCCGGGTTGCAGCCGGCGATGGTCACGAGCTCTTTACCCCCCCCCTTCGTTCTGCGCGCGAAGGACACGGAGCCGTGACCGGCGTAATCCAGCATGATGGGAGAAAGGCTACGCAACCATTTCCCCCCCAGCACCACGTCCACTCGGATCCCGAGTGGCAACACCCGCATGGCCATGGCCGACTCATTATAGGTGGAGCCCGCTGCGGTGGGGGCCGTGAACTTCGAGTAGGCCACAGCCCCTGTGGTCTTCACCGACCCGTCCGCTAGTGTGACCTTCATTTGCGGGCCCTGCCGTACGCGTAGGCCACAACGTCGTACGCAGTCTTCAGACACGAAGTTGTCCGAGGCACCGGAGTCCACGAGTACCTTGACAAGCTTGCCACGCAGATACGCGTAGAAGACTAACAGCAGCGCTCCTTCCTCATCATGAGCCGCAGCGAGCTGAGATGCCCACAGCACACCCCCGTCACGCAGGATGCGCTTGCAACGGCCGACACCCATGCTCGTGTCGTTGTCACCCCCACACGCTTCATCACCATCATCGTCGTCATCATCATCCTCCGTCAGTGGGTGACTGCGCATGCTTTCTTCCTCAGTGTCTTCCTGCAGGGGGTGAGTATTCAGTGCTTGAATCTCCTCTGGGGCCCCAGCTTTGGCCAGCTGTTGGGTCATGCTGTCCTCGACCCCACCAGCGTCCGGCGCCGGCGGGTCTGCACTCCGCTGCTGGCCCCTGTCTGCAGCCATTTGCTGGGTCAAATTGTCCTCCAGGCGCTCCGGAGACTCGCTCACTGGTCCACCCTCCAGTACTTCGTCAGGAGTCACGGCATCGGGCGGTGTAACCTCAATTGGCTGGTGCTCCGGCTGCTCGCCAAAGAGATCCGCTCTCACCTCTGCAGGAGTCACCGCCGACTGCCTCTCACGGTACTGGTGCACTCTGTACAAGCTGCACCATGCATCCGGCATCCCGGGGATGTCCCCCCCTGTGCCAGGGATGGTCCCCGTGGCCGAAACAGAAGCCGCGGGCACTCCCACGGAGTTTCCACCAACATCCCCCGTAGCCCAAGGGTAGGGGGCGAGTCCATGACGGCCAGCGATTCCTCCGCCGGCATCCCACGCTGTCGGCCGCGCCAGCGCAGAAGGCCCTCCGCTTCCCACGCGCGGTGCCCTATCGGGGCATCCTGCTGCAGGGCGTCAGCCTGCTCCGCCGAAGTCATCTCGTCCCACGCAAGGGATAGATCGTGGGCCCGTGTCTCCGCCAGGTCCAGTGCCCGAACCTGCTGGGAGTCGTTGCACATCCCACGTGACCTCGAAGGGCCCTGCAACAGTGCCGACACGTGCTCGACCATGCGCTGTTGCCGCGTCGGCAGTGGCAGCGTGCCCAACGGAGTGTGGTGGGCCGGGGCTTGCTTCTGCAGGCACATCAGGTCCACCTCATTCCTGAAGTTGTCCAGCTCGCACCGTCTCTTGTACCTCCGAGCTGGCGCGGCAGACGACCTCATGCCACGACCTTGTTGCATCCGTTCCAGTGCAGTACGGATCCCCGTCGTCGACTTGCGCTTCAGGCTTTTGCGCAGTCGCATCATCAACACTTCCATGGAAAGCGCCCCCACTGGCCGCCTGAAGTGCCAAGCATTCAAACGGTCAGACACTGCGGCCAAGCAGGGCCTGTAGATACCCTCGTAGGCCCAGGGTTCTAGTACGGAGTAGTGCTCAGGCATGGGGTCGTCGATGATGGGGTTTACCCCCGCCGCTGCGGGAGCCGGTTGAGGGGCTTCGGCAAGAGAGCGACGTCCAGTGTCACTTTCTGGCCCCTCAGCCGAAAGGGTCCTCAGACCCTATTGCCGATCCGAGTCGGCCGGCAACTCGCCGGCTGCCGGGGACGCCCGCTGCGCCTCAATGATGCCCTCCACCAGATCTGTACAATCAGTGAGAGCCGCCAACTCTAGAACAGCGTTGACGTCTGCGGCCGCAAGGGCCTCCACTTCTCCCCGCAGCTCCGCCGGTGCCCACGAGATGTCCTCGTCGTGTGCCATGGCGAAGAACATAGCGGCCACCTGCCGCCTGTCTCGAGACAACCTTTTAGGAGCGTTCGCCTTCCACGCAGCCAGCTTGGCCGCGTCCTTGCAATCCCGCACCAGATGTCCACGCCTTCCACACGCGTAGCACTCCCGGGTCTCTGGAGCCGGGAGGCCAGGTGGAGCACCAGGAAGGGGCAGTCCAGGTGGAGGAGGAGGTGTGGATGCCGCGGCCAGATCGAGCTCAGACTCCGTCAGTGCATTCAGGGCACGTCCTCGACGTTGCTGCCAGAAAGGTGCAGAAGGTGCTGGGGCTCTTCTGCTGGCTGCGTCCGCCGCCTTGGATGCCTTGCTCGCCTCGATGTCACTGGCGAACTCGAGCACCTTGAGAACAGCCGAGGTAACGCCTCGGCTGTGCCCTTCAGCACGAGCCCGATCCTCCCACTCCCCTGGATCATTGAGGTCCAGGTTCACCCTCCTCATTTCCAGCCCCACCTTGCTGTGGTGCACCAACCCCCGCCAGAAGTGGTGGCCGAAATCCTCGTCGGAGACCGGCACACAACCAGGCACTACCTTGGCCAGGAAGTTCACGGTGCGCTGCCGCGCAGACAGTCGCGAGTGGTAAGCGTTGGCCGTCTCCTTACTCGACTGTCTTCGGGTGAGTCCATCACGCAGCTTCTGCAGCTTCTCGATGGCCAGCAGGCTGAGGGCCAGGTCCCCGAAGAATATGTCAGCGTCAGCGTACCGTTGTATCCACCCCGCTGACGTGCCGACACCTCCCGCGGCCTTCTCCACAAACTCCCGCTGCTCACCTCGCAAACACTCCTCCGCCACAATCCACATGATGTCAGGGACGGAGGTAATGTATCCCTCACCGGTGCAGCTAGCTTGGCGGCACGCCCTCATCACCAGCTTGTTGTCCAGTAAGTTCTGGACCTTTCGAGAGAAGGCCTCCAGCTGGTTGACCTTGTCGTCTTCGGACAAATCCCCTTCTGCAGGGAACTTCGGCAGCTTGTTCACGAGCTTCAGCAGCGCGTCCTCCACCTTCTGCTCGCCGATGAGGTCACGGCTGCTGGGCTCTCCCGCGGTGGACGATGAAGTAGCTGCAGGGGTAAAGGTTGCTGCGTTAGGTGAAAGATGAGGTCGAGGGTGACGTGAACCAAGGTTAGTCGGAGCCGTCGCAGGCGCGGGGGTCGTCGGATGATGCACAGAGGTGGGGGCTGCCGTCAGAGCTAGAAAATGGGCTCGACCATCAGATGGAGGCGGGGTTGGAGTCGGCGTAGGAGTTGACCGTGACTGCAGCTGCCGATACCACTCCGACTGCTCCACCTCGGCCCATGCTGTAAGACAGTCGGGATCCAGGAGGTGCATCTCGGACTCAGGGGTACTGGAGACGTGCTTCCATTCCGGGCGGGGGTGTCCTGAGCCCGCAGGCCTACTGCGGTATGCCAGAAGGGCCGCGTCCACCACGCCCCGGTCCACCACCCACGCATGCGTCTCCATCTCCGGGGTCATCAGCATGACTGGCGGCTGTGCCACAGTGCCCCCCATGTCAAGGTACTCCCTCAGTGATACCCCCAGCAAGAGGATAGCCTTGTAGAAGAGGTCAAGGCCACCATCTGCAGCCGATCTGACCGTAGCCGTCGGCATTCCGAGTCCGAGGTATCCAGTGTCCCCCCAAGGCTGCGGTACCCACAGAGTGTGGCCATCTCGTGTGGCCAGTAGGGCCCGCCCTCGATGCCCACCTCGACCAGACGGAGGGGGAGGGGGAGGTCTCCCTGGTGACCCATCACGACCTCCACCATCATGCTCTGGTGCTGGTAACGCAAGCGTGCTACCAGGTGGAGGAGGAGGAGGAGGTGGCGGTGGCCCACTGGGCATTGGGAGTGGCACCGCGGGTGGCAAGGGAGCAGCTGTCGGAGGTCCAGGTGGTGCACATCCCCCATCGCCACCTCCAAGTGCTGGTACAGCAGGGTCATGTGCAGGGGGAGGCAGCTCCGCTGAGGGCCCGCCAGGCGTCACTCCACCAGGACCATCAGGGGTCCCGTTCGCCTCACGGAAGTTCACATGTCGAACGGCAGCTGCCGAGTCAGTGCCTGGGGTGTGGTCAGCAGGGGTTCCTTCACCAGACCCGAGAACCACCACCGTCTCCAGGGACTGCCTTCGTAGCCGGGCCAGTTGGCGGGAGCCAACGGTCTCGCGCTCTCGTGTGGCGCTGCCCTTGCCCGCCGTCTGCTGCAGGGTCACGTCCCCGTTGCTGACTCCAGCTCCTCCTCTGCCGCCGGGCTGCCCAGTTTGCACCCCCACATCGGGGGCCACCACCGCGGTCAGGGGGGCAACACCAGCTCGCTGCGGGTGAATCTCCCCCCCGCCCTCCGCCAGCTGCGGATCAACCGAAGCGATCCCCGCTGGGGGGTCTGCGCCGGGGTGCTCTGCGTGCACCCCTCCAGCGTCTGAAATGACCCCCGTTGGAGGATCCGCGCCGGAGTGCTCCGCGGGCACCCCTCCAGCGACTGAATTAACCCCGGCCTGGGGGTCTGCACTGGCGGTCTCAGCTGTGGGGTCTGCAGGAGCGGACCGTGTGCCCCCCCCTTGGCTGTGGAACTCCTTCAGGCATTCCCTGAAGGTGGCCGCTAGGGCTGCAGGGGTAAGGGTCCGCCCTTCGTCACGCTCTCGACGCCGCAGCCTCCGCTTCCTCTCCTTGGCGTCGCGATGCTTGCGGGCACGGTCACTAAGTCCGTCACTCTGCCCGCTCCTGCGCCCGACTTAGACGACCTCGAGGATTTTGATGACCTCGACGAGGACGTCTGCGAGGCGGACGAAGAGCCCCCGCCAGAATTGGAGTCGGACTCCTCGCGGAAAGGTAGGTTGCGCTCGTCCCAGCTTCCCGGTCCCGACGAACGACGAGACCGCCGACGCCCTGCGTTGTTCGAGACGAACACTTCAGGCGGTTGTGGCGGTGCTGCGGACGTCTCGTCCACGCCAACAGTGACAACGCGCTGCGCTGAGGCTGACGCAGTGATGGAGACGACCAGCTCCTCCTGCTCCTCCTCGTCGTCATCTACCTCGTCCCAGCGCTGCCCTTCCCCGTACGGATCGTTGGGGTCCACGTCACTGTGGCCCCCCGCCCGCAGATACTCGTCGTAGTCGTTGGGGTCCGCCTCGTACTCATACGCAGACTCCTCGCCAGCACTACGGCCAAATGGGTTGTCGGGGTCTACGTCACTGTAGCCCCCTGCTCTCAGGTACTCATCGTGAGGGCAGGGATTGTCTGCGACAGGCTCCTCTTCCGGCTCATCCTCCTGTACCCCTCCAGCGTTCGTCGCGTGGGCCCCTGCAGGGAAGCCCTCACCGGGGTGCTCTGCGTGCACCCCTCCAGTGGTACGAAAGGCCCCTGCTGGGTAGCCCGTGCCGGGGCGCTCTGCGAGCACCCCTCCAGCACCATAGGTGGCCTGAGCTCCCACCTGCAAGCCTGACGCAGCCAGCACCGCCGCCTCTTCCTGCCGACGATACGCCAGCCAGCGTGCCGCCTCCTCAGCACTCTTAGCAGTCCCTGGCAGCGTCTGAGCCGGGGAGTGAAGTGCAGGGGCGTAAGGGGAGGGAACCCCCCCGAAGGGGAAACTCCCAGACCAGGTCCATGGTACAGCGGGGACCGGTCCAGGAACTGCTGCTGGGGTGTGGTACACCGGGACGGTTCCTGAGGGATGTGGCTGTGGGTAAGGGCTGAGTGGAGTAAGGCGGGGGTCTGCGAGGGGGACCTGAGGTGGTTGATATGGCAGGGGACTGGGCTGTCCTGGGGCCATGAGTGCTGCAGGTCCGGTGGTGGAGGGTGGAAAGGAGCCAGCAGCAAGTGAGGGTGGAAAGGTGAATGGAGACGGGGGTACGGCGTATGGGTCGTAGGGCGGCTGCATATCTGGAAATAGGCAGGCTAGTTCTGTTGTGGAGGTTGAGGTAACAGTAGGGGCTGGAAACCTTCAGGAAGTGTGAACGGGTCCTCTTCGTCGTCCGACGTAGTGGGGGACACTGAAGGTGAAGGAGGGAAGCCGCCAAATGGAATACCAGGTTGCTGAAGAGGTCCAGGAGGGTAGACCCACTTGTCAAAGCCCTGCTTCCACCACTGTCGTCTGTACGTGTCACCAATACCAAAGGGTATGGCCATATGCTGGTAGGTTACTAAAAATAGCCCACAGTGTTAAGGGGGCTGGAAGTGGATGTATGTTCAGCAGTCGAAAGCACACTTGCTGCCAGCTGCTGAGGTTGCTTGTAACACTATTGGGAGTGAAAACAGAGTTGAAGAAGTACTTTTTATGTTGTCAACGTAGTCCTTACTTCACTTCTGTCCATTTCTAGAAAATTCGCCAGGGCTCCGCGACACAGTTTTCAAGTGCTAGGTGTGGATGGAGAGTGCATGCTGCAGCCAAAAGTATCCAAATAGCTCCCAGAAGGTCCCATAACTCCATACACTGATAAAAACTTTTCAGTAAGGTCCATATTTGAAAGATAAACCGTGTGTACTGTCCAGAATAAGTATTTGGCAGTCTGAAAAGTCCATTTTCAGTCAAAAAGGGCTATTTTGGGGCTGAAAAAGGTGCATGCATCAGCCAAAAAGGGCACCAAAGGGCTGTAGACCTTCAAGAACTGTTGAGAACGGTAAATAATATCCATACTGAGTAGAATAAAATAATAATATCGTTCAAAAGTTCCATATTGAAGTCTAGAAGCTTGATCCACTCTTAAAACTCAGGGTTGATGGACCAAAAAGGAGTGAATGCAGCTCCCAAAAAGGCTCAAAAAGGTCTCAAAGCTCCAAGAATTGATGAGGACTGGTAAAGTTTGGTAAAATATACCCAAAATAAGTAAAATAACTTTTCACAACCATCCAGAAGCCCAGTTATCGAAGTTGAGGAGGTGCATCAACTCTTTTTAAGCTCTAAAAAGGGAGTGAATCCGCACATATTTTGAAGAAATAAGCTGTTTGAGGCCATACTATGAGTTGATGAAGACTAAAACAATTGTAAATAACTCATAAAAATCGCACAAAAGTTGTTGTAAGCCATCATACCTCCCCCCCAATATGTGCCGTAGAGTTCACTTATCAGGATGCACACGGAAGTGAGCCAAAATAGGCCAAAAACGAGTGAAACCGGTATAACCAACGACAAAAACGGTCCCGCCTCTAGGACGCTAACCCGTCAAGCCGTTAGAACAACCGGAATGCACATCAAAAACATATCAGAACGTCGCAACGGAAGCTGAAAGCAGTTCGCCACAGGTCCAAAGTGCGCATGCAAGCACGCAAAGCGAGCGAGAGCGAGCTAAAAAGACGCTCACACGCCTAAGATACCAAATTGTCCCAGGGGAATTCCCAGGAGTAAACTATTATCCTCTATTATCTTGAGGAATCATATCATATATTCAGATATACTATTTAACATAAACCCAGACAGCAAGAGTTATATCATTTGCTGTCCAAGTCTGAGAGACCAACTCTGTTACCTCTCTTTATTCTCTCCTCTGAGCTCACGTATTATTTTCCCCAACTGTTCGCTCAGGCAATGTCACATCCACTCGCTAATTTCCCTAATAGTTCGCTACTCTTATTCTCATCGAAATCAGACCCCCTACTATGGGTGTCTCAGCAGGTACGTCGTGCCTCCTGGCACATCCACCTTGGAAGGCCTGATGAAGAACTGGTGTTCTCTGCAACGCTGGAGAAACTGTCGGACATGACTCACGTGGCTGTCAAAATCCGGACTGTATACGATGGTATCGTCCATGAAAATGACAAGGAACCGATCGATGAAGTCGAAGAATGCCCGATTTCCTACACGTAGAGCTGTTGCAGGAGCATTGGTCAATCCGAAAGGCATGACTGTCCACTCATAGGAACCGTATCTGGTGCGAATAGCTGTTTTGTGAATGTCATCTGGATGTATAGGAATCTGATGGAAAACCTGATTGAAGTCAAATCTGCTAAACCATCGTGCACCTTTTAGCTGTTCAAGAAGGGTGTCGTGAGGTGGCAATGGATACGTGTCCTTAATTGTGATGTTATTAAGGGCTCGATAATCACAGCACATCCTCCACTTCCCACCTGGCTTAGGAGCGAAAATGATAGGACATCCATATGGAGATGATGACGGACGAAGGATACCCAAGTCGACATATTTGATGATCTGTCGTTTGAGCTCTTCCATAATGGGTACTGGTATGGTACGTACTGGCTGTGATGGTGGCTTATGCCCAGGTTCAATGTTGATTCGATGATAACCACCTTCAAACCGTTCTGGCCTATGACCAGCTGGAAGATCCTCCTGGAATATGTCTGAAAAGTCTTCTCTCATTTGATCACGTGCTGCTGTGACCTCTGGGTCTTCCATAGTGGTGTCTGAGTCTGATGCTGTAAAGACCAGTTCACCGTCGACCTCTGAGAGAAAGGAGAGATAAGCTACGGCTTCTTCAGCCGAACCACTGGATCGAATACGACGAAGATGCTTTCTCATGGTGGTGGCGCTGACCAATTCCATTTCAGGAAGGTCATCTGAGCCTGGAGTCTGTTCAACTCTGGATAATACTGTGCGAATACTGGAGCCTGATGAATGCTTCCTAGTGATCGTCAGATTTTTGGTCTGAAAGTCAATGTGTGGATTTCTCCTCTCCAACCAATCTTGACCCAGAATGACAGTGAATGGTTTCATGTCAATGATGTAGAAATCTTCTGTATCCTTATACTTACCCAGCGTAAATGTAGCCTTGGGAAGATAGGATGTGCATGGTAGTTGGCTTCCTCCAGCCAATCCCACTGAAAACGATGAAGAATCTGTGGGTGCTATACCAAGCTGAGCAGCGAACTGTCTGTCAATGAAAGACGATGTAGCTCCTGGATCTACCAATATGTGAGTACTCTGTCCATATACTTTCCCTTTGTACAACAACAGCTTCTTCTGTGATTTCAGCTGTGCTGTTTGAGACTGCATCTGTGCGATGTGCTCTGAGGGAGTGTCCATCTGCTGAAACTGCAATGTCAGACTGGAAAGGACTTCTTCTGAGATACTCTCAACCCGGCCACTTGCTTCAGTGGCATCTTCAGGCTGATTTATCTTGGGGGTGCTCTCAACACTGGTACCTGTGCAGTACCCTGAGAGTTTCCCTGAGGAGCTGGAGCTGAAGCTGGAGCTGGTGTTGCAACTGCTGCATTAATGCTGTGCTGATTCTTCAGTTCCTTAACCAAGGTGTTGATCGTATTGATGAGTTTGCCGGACCCATCCTTAGCACCCTGATTCTGCTGCTGCTGTCTCCGGTTCTGGAAAGGACTCTGAGCTGGTGGCTTGCCCTTGATATCTTTTCCATCTGGGGTCTTGGTGGAATAACAATCCTTGTAGATGTGACCAACACGACCACAACGATTGCAAGACTGAGGATTCTGTGATTTCCCTTTTCCTTTGCCCTTGCCTTTTCCACCTTTTCCCTTGCTCCGATTTTGATTGGAGTTCTGGCTGCCACTCTGGTTCTGATTCCGATTTCTGTTGGACCTGTCACGTATGGCTTCTGGCCACGTCCTTTGTCCTTGTCCTTCTTGACTGGACCTCCTGATGACTGCTCCCTCTGACCCCGATAGTGAAGGGTTTCTGACTGCTTTGAATGAATGACATAATTCAAATCAAGCAGTACTGTATCTGTGTGGTTTCTTGCCACGACAGATTATTCCTTTCCTGTTCTGTCAGGAATCTGAGTTGGAACTGTCTGCGGAGATCTGAATCCATACTGCTGACAAATCTATCCTTTATTAGCACATCGTTCAAATCAACTGCTGCTAGAGAAGCCAGTGATGTGAACGTGCGCAAATAATCTGAAAAGGTTTGGCTTCCTTGAGACAGTGCCATAAGGTGTTTCTTGGCTACTGATCTCTTGTGAGGATTACCAAATTGGCTGAGGAATGTCCGTCTGACCATTTCATAGCAAGGTGGCATTTGGCTGTTGTGCCAAGACCTGAAAATAGTGTCTGTCGTTGTTCTGAATAAGAGTCAGAAACACTGTAATCAAGTCCTTGTCCTTGACTCCTGGATAGGTGAACTGGAAATATCGGTCCACCGTGTCCAACCAGACTTCCGCGTCCTGTCCTGATTTGAATTCCCTAGGTGGTGTCATTTTCACCTTTGGGACCAAACTAGGTGGAACTGGTGCTGGGACAGACTCTGTATCTGGATCTGTAAAAACCATCGGAGGATTATCTTCTGTGTACTCGGTCTCTGGTTCCTGAGGTTCATTGGCTGGATCCCTAAATCGGCTCATGTCTGGCTTCATACGACTGATGTCGTCGAAGTAGCCTATCTGGTCGTATCTGGTTTGTGTGTTGTCATAACCAGCGATCCATTTCGGAACTTTAAACCGGCTGAATGCATCATATGAACCAAGAATGTCGAAAAACCATGTCGATGGATCTGGGTTGATAACTGGAATCTCTGGCTCTTCCTCTTCGAGTGCAACCATCTAAAAACAAAACACAACACAAAAATACCTTCAGCTAATCAACTAACTGAGTGTGTGTGATTTATATATATATATGGTATATCTGCATGTTTACATACATGTAGTACATTTGTACATAATAATTAGGTAGTTATACATATATACCCACCTTCTTCCCCCCTCAAGGAAGTGTGTGATATAAGGCAGTTGTCAATTGCCTGCACCTCATAAATAGCATGCATTCCTTATAGGAAGCATCTGTTACAGTTTTAGGGTTGTTGCCCGATATATTATCATATCTGTATCAATTACAGCATGATATATTTATGCCAAACACGAAGTTTATCGAATAGTTAGTGGCATTTTAGGGCATGTTAGGTTACAGTGGCCCATATTCCCAATAATGTGATTAGGGTGTTACATAATATCAGTAACCCTAAAATAGGTAAAAATAAAGCAGTATAAATATTTTGCAAACATTTTTAAGCAAAACTGCATTTAATACCACACTGAATGTTACGTGGTTTTCAGTAGGTATGTTACACCCCTGACACACACATTCAATATTTAGGGTGTTACATGGTGTTACACATGCTGCATAAATCAGGGATTGTTTATTGATAGCTAAATATTCATATTAGCAAAAAAAATCAAGCCGAAATTTTCATTTTTAAATCATGCGTACAACATTTTGACGCATTTCGTTATCGCCAATATGTATACCCCTACATATTCCACACCTGCTATCTAGGGTGTTACACGAGATATGACTATTGTCATTATGATTTTCTCATACCTCAATAGGTATAAAATCATATTATCAAATAAAATAGGGTCCGATTTTCAATTTTCAAATCTATCGCAAACGGATTTTACCTATTTTGGCCGTTTTTCGGCTTGATATATATATATACATATCTCTGTGTGTGTGTGTGGACTGCAAAGTACAGAAGCACTGCATATTACTTCACCTTTGCACATGACAAATTTCATGGCATAAAAGTGAATTATTCTGCATATCAACATCTGAGGTTGATCATATTTATGGGTTTTACTGATTGAAACCCATGGAAGTAAATGTACTTCCTGATGATATTTAGATTTACCAAATATAAGCGGATTATCCACTTTAGTGATAATTTATCAATCTATGATATGTTTTGAGCATATGACTGTGCTCTAAGATTTATCAAAATGATATCTCTTATTTTAAACATATCAGGACATAGCTTGATTATATAATCAAAGCAGTTTGACACAACACATATATATGTGTGTGCTTGTCCTCAACAACCTCTGTCAGTTCAATATATAGTTACTGATCTGAGAGTGTACATGCAATTTGAGCTGATCAATTCTGAATCAATTGTCATAATGCAATGTACTTGTTGTTGTTGCTCCAGCGATGATATGTGAGACGAATGGACAATGCTCAGCAGTGACCAGCTGCTTATTTGAGCATTGTATAATGCCTTCGGGTCTGGAGATTTCTCAATCCAGCCCTACAGCATGTTGGATTATTCTGTTCCCATATCTATCGCCATCACTGACACTCCACACGCACATGTGTTTGTGGAGTGTTATCCATATTATCATATACATGATAGATATTAAAGTTGGTCAATTCACTATGAGTCAGTGAATATCAATACATACAGTAATGCCAGTGTGTGTGCATGTATAGTACTTATTGATTAGTACTTTTTGCCAGTGTGTGTGTGTGTGTGCTCACTTTTACACACTTACAGGAAGATAAGTTCTGGATATTACAATATTCCCAGACAGTTTATCATGCAGGATGATAATCAGCATACCATGTACTGAATGAATCTAGCATGATATATATTAGGTTAGGGGTTATTGTAATTCCGAGATAATCTCATTCACAATAATGAGTTGCTGGTCTATTTCACATATAGTTCCGGTGAGCAATCCTTTCAGTGATCCACAATAGAACGATATGTGGTCCGAAGAGTATCTCGACTCCACCGGGACATAACGAGCTAATTATTGTGTTAAGACCACTGAATAGGCACCTTACACTATATGGGTTCGAATATAGTTAACATGCACAGCAGGTATGCTTTTGTGCATGTCTGATGTATTGTGATATGATGCCATATCAAGGTAAGGTTTGCGCGGAGTCCAAAAATGCAAAAACTTTTCAAAAATCTTTTATTTGATAAATAGGTTGCCCATAGCACCCTGTACATATTGCGCGCTTCAGGTATCAAATTGATCACGTCAATGAAAAGTTATGGTCGATACCGCTCGGTCACCCCCCATACTTAACCATACTTAAGCGCAAACTTAAATCGCTCATATCTCAAAATCTAGATTTTGAAAAGTTTTTGCATTTTTGGACTCCGCGCAAACCTTACCTTGATATATTCCAGCTGCTACCGTGATCAAGCTGGTTTATACATAACATCTGCTAACATGATGCATGCACAACTTACAATATTGCAGTCACTCAGTATAGAATGTATACATGATGTAATGCTGCATATACTCAAATGCTGCATGTTAATGTGTGCTGCATGTTACTGTATGATGCAAGTTGGTGTATGCTCAAATAAACATCCCTTGCACACTATATTGCAAATAAGCATGAAAATGCTGACAATTTGAATATTTCTGCAGTCATCAATATATGGTGTGAAATGCTGCAGTATAATAATCAGATGTCCATCATGCATCCATCCAAAATATCCCTGCGAGTTATACAGTTGTTTTGCAGAGTATTTTGACGCGAGTATGTAATGTACAGATGATCATAGCAACATTTTGACATCATCATCGTAAAATTGCAAGATGATCGTAGCACGCTGCAAATGAATTTATGCAATCGGGCGCGCTGCTGATGAAAAGCATATATCGTCGCCATTTTTCAGCGCATGATACGAGCGCTGACGTATGCTGACTTATGCGCGGATCATAAATCCGTCGATGATTGCCATGCCGTATCTCATTCTGAACAATTTTCAAATGCGAATCATCCATGCGCGTGCATGTAATTGACGCGCATGCTGTCAACTGCGAATCAGTCTCTCGCGCATCGACATATGTGATAGCCGTACAATAAGCGATTTGATGCGATCACGAAAATTGTAATAGTGCGCGCTGATGATTTCCGCGCGGATAATGATTCCGCTGATGATTCTGCTTCCGCGTCTCATTTGCGAATTTATGTACATCTGCGAATCATATATGCGAGTACATCTCATCGTTGCGCGCATGTATGCCGTATGCACACCTTGTCGCGCAGTATATGTACGATAAGCTGTATCCTGCGAATGCGATCCTGCGAATGCGACAATTATCTCGCACACTGTCTTCGCTATTGCAGCGGTATATGCGATACAGTAAACACTCGATTTTAAGAAAACAGGAATTTTAGGCCAGCCTAGCAAATTTCTTATTTATATAGAGATCTTAAATATGGAGTGTTATGTGTTAAATATTGTGAAGAAATCAAAAAAGCTGGCTACTTTCTTATTGGCGGGGTTTCTTATTACTGAGTGATTACTGTATGTCAATTATTCGTATTATTCGACTGCGTCGCCTTATATGCTTGAGCTCCGCAACCTGTCAACACAAAATTATTGATATCTACGCGCTGCACTTGAGTTCTCGTGTTCGTGCCTTGACGAGCTAAATTAGAATACCATCTCTTAGGGCTAGATAAGCAAGCCCTCAATATATCATATAAAATACAAGTAAACGCTGCGTTGTAGAACGGCAACACAAGCGTAAGATAATAGCGGGATGAGTGCAGTGACTTCTGTGAGAAGATTCTGCTGAAGCACACCGCTTCCTCATCTATACCATACGTCTCCCATCGCATAGATGGTACCGCCATTGGGTTGTGAACCCGAGACGTTGGTTGAACGACCAGTATCGTCAGAACGAATAATTCGTTCGCTCCATAATACTGCGCATGCGTGTTCCGCACATGCTTAAAGCAACGATGGTTCTTGTTTGTTACTTCAAGATGTATCTTGCTTTGCCATCTTCGAGTTCGACGTACGAACTCTCGATGACAGGTGTCATTCAAGTCTTTCCTTGAATAATGGCAGATGACGTGACTTATCATCTGACGACATGTACAGTCATAGTCGACCGTACTGACGACTGTCATTATAATATATGACATGACTCGACATGCCATGACATGGTATGACATGTCTGACAGGTATGACACGTATGCCACATATGGCATCGGTCATGACCCTGTATGGTATGACATGTCTGACAGGTATGACACGTATGACATGTATGACACATATGTCATCGGTCATGACCCTGACAGGGGACTAGATATCCAGTACTGCCCCCTGTATGACATTCCTCGATGCATGTGACAGATGACTGCATTATTCGGCTCGAGACCGCGAGTCACAGCGATAGAGACCGCGAGCCACGTGTTAGAGTACTCGAGCATTACCGTAGCCGTACTCGTACAGCTTTACACAGCGCACGTAGCATAAGCTACTTAGACTCTCTTACTCTCATATGTTATATCTTTTACAAACATATATCACCCGTTTCAGCCTCATATTTTTGCGTACAACGATAGTATTAAAACACTGATATACAGAATATTATACCCTGTATGTATTTCAAACTATCTATTAGGTTATGTTTGACCACGACGCACCACTGCAATTTCTGATCACACTCCGGATTTCAAATTAGCCGCCAAACGCGTTTCGAACTGGCAATCAGCAAAATTACTTGATGATTGCCTTTTGCGGTTGAACTAACACTCCGCAGGTCGGGCCGGCGTTAATTTTACCTTGCCCTTACCTTTTATGATTGGGAATTCTACTACGATTGCCCTCTCGGCTTTTCTTTCAACTTCAATGTCAAAACGCGTTAGTTAATTATCGCATGCTCTGCCAAAATTTGAGGGACGCCTTAGATTTTAGGTTCATTACGAGCAATTACCGCGGAAGCGCTGGCAATTTTTTAAAAAATTGACAAAACTTAGCGAAAATCTACATCTCCACCCCTACGAGAACGACTTGCGCAACATCGTCACCTCCACCAACTCCAACGGTCTGGAAGGACTACCATGTCGTCGTTCACGCCAACTACAACACCGGGATCCCAATATTTCAGCAGCAGCAGCGTACGCAGCAGCCGAGGGGCTTCCGTGTGGGTCAGCACAAGGCGCCACCCGTGGGATTCGACCGCGACGACCAACGGGCGAAGCCGTTCTGCGGCAGCGTGCAAGAAGGTGAGAGGCTTTGACCAACGGGCAAAGGTGAGAGTTACCACTTCTACCCCGACTGCCCGTTGGGCGGGCGCCAACACCCGCCCGCCTCCGCCGCGGCATTATGTGTTCCTATCGACGAGGAGGGCGCGGAAGGGGTGCATGCGCTTGCGATGTGTGCGTTGTTCCAGCAGGCAGCGGATGATGGTGCGGAGGCCTTCGCGCGTGCGGCCGCCACGTACGGTCCGCCCGCGGTGCTTTGTGCGGGCGCGGTGGGCGGGATCGACGTGTCCGCCTACGGCTTTGCGGTGGGGCAGCAGTCGCCTCCCGACGAGCCCGTGGGGGACGACATTCTCCGACGGCTCGACGATCTTGCCGCGGAGGTTCACTCCGCGGCCAATCACCAGGTGCACTTCACACACGCATCTTTCCCGTCTCCCGACGGCATCGAGCAGCAGACTTCGGCTCTGGTGTGCGGCCCCGCCGCAGCGGGGATCACGCCGGAGGAGCAGGTTCCGGCAGGTGGTGCGGCGGCATTGGCATCCGCCGTGCCGGCCCCTGCTAGGCCTGTCTCGCAGGAGAAGGATGTGGAACCCGTGCCACTTCAATCGGCACGGGTGACCACCACGGCGGCGACGGACGGTGAGTTCGCTGGATTCGTTCAAACCGCCAATCACGCCGCCATCGCACAGGTTGATCTCACCGGCTACGACACCGACGACTACGAGGACCTCGCTGACGGCAGCTTCGTCGTGAAGCCGCGGGCTACGGCCATTTCAGCGAATCATGCGTCGGAGTCCACTGCCCACGCACCTCGGTCTGGTGGTGCTTCCCGCACCTATGGTTGTGGCAAGCCGCCATGGGGCTTCCCCGCACACGCGGGTACGTGGGGGGTGCCCTACATCCTGTCTCTTATTCTCTTGATCTCAGTCATGGGAGTGGGAGCTGCCGCCTTCACGGCGGCCAATACCATCGAGTCTGTGCAGGTATCGGGTCAGGCTGCTCCGCAGCCTGTGCTGTGCAGAGGGGATCTATGCATCTACTCTGGT
>LGRX02006947.1:0-12468 GCA_001247695.2 Cymbomonas tetramitiformis
CTATGTCCACAAAATGCGGTATGGTGTCCTTTCCATGTTCCGGTGCCGGGTGGTTTCTTCCATCCATTCTGCATTGCCCTCTTGTGAGTAGAAAGTCTTCTATTGGTCTGCCTGCATTCATCCCGACCCCTCTTTTCCCTGCATGGGTCCTTATTATGCATCCCCCTTTCCTGCCTTTATTCATACCCATTGCTATCATTTTGGTGGTCTCGTCCGACCTGCTTATTACCATGTTCCTTATTTCCCTTTCCGTACATCCCCCTAGTACATGGGCCGTGCGTATGAAACCCCCTGCATTCACTTGCCCAGGCATCCCGCAACATTTACACTTTCGTGTCCGCATCCCTCTTCCCCACTTCTTATAGGGGCCCGCCGGCAATTTGTTCGCTCTACATCTTAATAGAACTGTTACATCGTGCTCATTCAGGTATTCGTTCCCCTTTTTCCAGTACTCGTTGGAGAGTTTGTGCATGGCTGTGTCCCCCTTCAGGTGTTGCATGTATTTTTCCGGCGTCTCCTGTACTGCTACCCTTATCTTTCCCATCGAGGCCCTCCTCCATTCCCCGGCGAGTCGTGCTTCCCTTTGTGCCACCGCCTGCTGCTGTGCCATTTCTTGTATTGTCACCAGTTCCTCCTGTGCTTCCTCTTGTTGTTGGGCCATTGCAGCCAGCTCATCTTCTTCCCCCTGTTGCGTCTCCATGTGTATGTCCCGGGTTTCTGGTAGCCCTGTTTCTCGCGTTTCCTGCGGCTCGGCATGCTGTTGGGCATCCAGTGGCTCTTCGACGTTATGTAGAGGCATTCCCATTTCACATCTTTGCACTTGTTGCTCCCGCGCAAGTGTCATTTCCTCCTCTTGAATCAACCTCATTTCTTCCTCCTCTACCCCCCTGTCTTCCTCCTGCTTGTGCGTCCCTTCTTCCTCCCCCGTTGGCAGGGGCATGCTCCCGTCGCCCTCCTGTGGGGTTGCCCATACTCCCTGTGCCTCAATCAGTGCTTCTTCCTCCTGTTCCATCTGCAGAATCTCTATTTCTTCTTCCTGCGTCTGCTGCACGTCTAGTTCTCCCGACCATGTGTCCCCCCCAGTTCCCTCTTCAGCCCCTGGTTCTTCCAATTCTCCGTTTCTCCTTGCTCGCTCGGCTTCCATTCTCTCAATGCGTTGCCTTTTGGTTTCCCATTCCTCTGGTCCGGTCTCTAGCTTCCTTTTCAGTCTTTGTATTATGTTTGTTTCTCCCGTCATTTTTGCCTCCCGTATTCGTTTTGTTACGTGGTTAAGTACTGCCTGGTGACCTTCCAATTGTCTTCCCGTGGCCTCGCATATGGCAAGTAATTTTACCGTGTCTGGCGTGTCAGTGTTATCGTGGTTGAGGCCGTACTCTCCCTCGACACAGGCCTTCCTTGCCACCTCATCAGCCTTTTCATTCCCGTGTATCCCCACATGTGCTTTGACTTTATATAGTGCCACCTTGGTCCCTTCCCCGTTGAGCGTTTGTATTTGCTTCATTATTTTCCAGAGTATATCTCTGTGCGTATGCTTCTCCAACGCATGGGGCCTTCTTTTCATGTTTTGTATTTGGTAAAGCGAGGTCAAGCTGTCTGTGCATACGTTTACCTCCGTGTTGCCTGTATTGGCTTCCAGCATCAGTGCCATATATATGGCTGTTAGCTCCGCCCTGTTGACCGTTTGGCAGCGGCCCTGCCATCTTTGCATGTATTCCGCATTCTGCCCCCCTCTTGGGTCCCACACTCCCGCAGCAGTTACCTCCTCCTGTTCCCCATTTTCCCTTTTGACTTTCCTCTGGCTTCCGTCTGTATAGACCATTTCGTTCCTGTTGAATCTCCTGTCAGGTTCTGGGTACCCTTTTCCGTTGTTGTCCCACTGACTCTCAGACTGTGGCTCTGCTTCCTCCACTTCGCCCCGTTCCCACTGTAACCACTGGTCCCCTTCAATGTCCCCCTCGTCCGCGTCAGGGTTCGTGAATTGCAACGCCCACCTTCTGAGTGCGTCCCTGCTTATTTCTTCCCTACTCCACGTGGTGTTGGCCCCCAAGACGTCCATCGTTGAGGGTCTGGGTCCCCTGTCCCCTCCCATGTGTTCACCTTCTCTCCCCCTGTCTTCCAGCCAGCTGTCAATAGTCTCTTCTATATGGCTCTCCAGCTGTTCCCCCGGTAATGCGTGCAGTCCAGGCAGCTCATGACTCGTCCATCGATGGGGACGGGTCTATGACGCAGTCTTTCTCCCATTCCGTAATCGACCTGGGCTGTTTGTCCGTGTCCCTGAGTGTGAGGGGCCTGTTTATGTAACATGCCCTCCCTACCGTCCTGACCTTGCTTTGTGGGCATCTGAGGAGGGCTTCGCTGAATATGTCGTGTGTTCTCACCGCGTTTGGGCAGAATTTCCTCCATCCCGCCGCATTTGCGACCACCAATATCCTCATATTCCAGTTACACTGCTTGGGCGTTTGTAGGTTGCCTTGCATCCAATGGTCCGGTGGTAGGAAGGTGAACTGCCCCTCCTTTACTTCGAGCAACTCGTGTACCCTGTATCCCGCGTGCTTGTTTAGCAGTTTCCTGTACGGGCTTTTTGCATACGTGGGGTATATTCCTACCCCTAGGACAGGTTCTGCTGTTTTCGTAGCGTTTATCGCCTTCTTCAGTGCCCTGTGGAGGTCTTCGGCCGTGTATTCCGGGTTGAACTGGTATGCCCCCAGCTGCTCCCATTGCGCCTCCCAGGCCGAGCCAGCAGCCCCAAAGACCGAGTCTCTCGGGTATTGCGAGTAGTATGTCTTAGTGTTTTTATGTACGTTGAGCGGGGAGGCAAAGACTTCTGTCCGGGCCCCTGTAGCTTCTTGGACCGCCTCCATCATTTCCGGGGGAAGGGTCCAGTGGTTTTGTAGGTTTCGTTTTCTGTGCTTCATTTCTGCCTTGCTGGAGTATCTTATGAGTAGTTGCGCAATTTCCTCCTCAAACGTGCCAACATGTATTTTATGCTCCAGTTTCAGTTTCAGCCTTTTGGCCAGCTGTTCCCCTGTCGGGCGTTGCACTGCTCCATCGCCCACCTCTTTGGCATATCTGTCATATAGTTCCCTGACTTTTGCCGTGCTGAGGGTGCCTATCAGACCTCCGTTGGGTTCATAACAATAGGTAGTGTCGCCTTCCGTGCGCAGTTGCCTGTCCGTTGTGTCCAGTGTGTGTTTAATGTCCTGGTCTGGGTTCGTTTCCCCCGTGGTTATCGCTAAATGGGTGACCCCCCTCCAGTATCTTTGCTCACTGCTCGGTTTGCCTGCTAGTATTTCGTTCACGGGCTCGCGTTTGGTCCTTTCACCCTGTTTGGTATCCTCCCATTCTCCCACCAGTTCCTCCCATCTTCGGTTCCCTGTGGGGTTGTGTTCCGGTATGTGTTTTCTAATTGTCTCTTCCGTGCTCCACGTGCTCAGCACATTCCCTTCACTGTCCGTCCACTGAGTTTCATACTGTATTACTTTCGAGTCCGGGTCTGCATAGTTGTCCAGGTACTGTCTACTGGCCAGTATCCTGGTGGGTGCGTGGGTTCCTTCCCGGTCAGGTGCCTCCATCGGGTCCTCCTGGTTTGCCCACTTGCTTTCGTCCAGCTGCATTGGCCTTTCTCTGGCACTCACTTGTGGGTTCCATTCCCCCATCATGTCATCCTCTTCCCACTCTTGGTCCACTGCTCCTATACCCAGGGTTTCCCTTTCCTGTTCCGTCCATTCCACCCCTGCGTCCTCGAAGTATCTCGTTTGGTTGGCCAGCGGGTACATGGACACCAGTTGTATTATGTCCTTCAGGCTGTTTCCTGCCTCATGTAGCGCCTTTATCTGCTTTGGCCAGCTTCTTATTTCCGACATTGCCTTTGTTGTGCCAGGGGCACGACGACAGATGCTCGGAGATATGTTTTTGATTGAACGTGCAAAGGTACACAATTCGGATTTTTATAATATACTGGATCAGGGCCAGATTGAGGTACAAACGATAATTCGGTTCCGAGTTCTGAAGACTAAACACTTCTCAAGTGCTCTACTTATTCACTCGTCACTCAGGTTGCAGGGTCAACCACTCGAGAGCCGATGTCACACTTCGGCTCAACGTTCAGTTCCCGATCCGATCTCATTTCTAATTCCGATTCGTCATTCTCGATTCAGATGTTATGCCAACAGGCTGACACGATGACTGCCCCACAGTACTGTCATACTACTGTACTGTCATACTGTCATACTGTCATAGCGTCATACTGTCATACTGTCATAACCTTAATATCTGATATTCGATTTCATTGTCTTTTCAACCCCGATGCGAATCTGACCATTCTTCGAGGGTCTGACTGAGTTCCACGATGACACCCCCCACAGTACTGTCATACTACTATAGTGTCATACTGTCATACTGTCATAGTGTCATAGTGTCATACTGTCATACCCCGGACATCTGGTATTCATTCTCATCATGATTTCAAGCCCAATTTCACTGTCATCGTGCCAATCCCAGATTACCCCCGATGACACACATACGGACGCATAGGCATATCGGCTCACGCTGTGCCTCCGGGCACAACTCTCCCCCCCTTAGGAGTGGTCTACCTCCTGGGATCACTCCGCTAAGGTACCCATCTAAGTTCCAGTTCTTAGGTTTTCTGGTTCCTTGCTGTTTCGAGTTCTTAGGTTCTCTGGTTCCTCTTCGAGCATAGTTTGCCTGCCGCTACCAGGGCACCACTTTCAAGAAGAAGGGTGCCACTTGGAATCTAAAGCGGGTCTTCAGTGTCGCGGAGGCGTAAATGTCGGAAAAGTTGTCGTAGCAGGAGTGTTGGCACGGGATATACACTCGCGGATCGACCTGCTCCAGTCTGCTGCGGGTGAGGTCCAAGCTGAGCAGTCTCTGGATGAGCACCGGTTGCCCATCTGCACGCACACGGTGTTGAAGTAGTACAGCGTAGCAGGGGCGAGGGTGGTGCTGAGTTCGTCCATATGCAGGTGGGTTTCATGTACTGCGTACCGTACATGCAATAGGTACACACCAGCGGTGGGGGAAGCTGGCGCATCATAGGGCGAAGCCGTAGCGCGTTAGGGAAGCGACCTCTGGGGTTTTCCATGAACCAATGTTTTGGCTCCAGGTAGTCAATGATCTGCAATGCTCCTCGTACGATTTTGTCAGCCTGGGGAAGGTCAGGGGGTCCACCAGTGGTGCGCGCTTGACTGTACTGCCTGCAGGGGGGACTTGCCCAAACAACATCGAAGAATCCAGGCGGGTATTGTCTGTAGTCCCATTGTAGGATGTCACACACATGAGTGGGTTGCCAGATATGCCTGGAGTCGAGGGTCACTACTGAGGCGGAGGGGAAGCAATTCAGGAATTCCCTCTCTACTGAGCCAGTACCGCTGAAAAGTACGAGAATCCTGGGCGTGCGGGTTGTTTTTGTCTGTATTGCCAGCAGCTCTGTCACCAGTGCCAGCGACCCATCTTCCCCGCGCTCTTGGCGTTCCCACGGCAGGGGGATATCATCTTCCATCTGTTCGAGCTGGTCCAGTTCATCGCAGGGATTAGTGATGAGGTGGGCCAGTGTCATTCCGGCTTGAGCGGAGTGGCGGCCCCGCTGCTCGCGTCGCCGAGTGGCTTCGTCGCGGACTTGCGCTTCCATGTGCAGTCTCGCTTGCTCGAATTCACGAAGTTGTTGAAGTGGACTTCCGCGCTCAAGTTTGTCACGCGTCCTCCATTGGTCGTGAGCTTTGGAGTAGCCAGTCCAGCGAACCTTCCACTCTTCCACCTCCTTTCCTCGAACAGACCGCACTCGACGTGCAAGGATGCGCTCAACGTGTGCTTCCTTCTGACCGTCCACTACCACTTCTTCAGGTACTGCTAGGTGATCGCGTGCGGCAAAAGCATCTTGACCGCTGGTGTACGGTTTGAGGCGATGTTGAGCGAAGACGTCGTGAATCCGCCAGTGAGGAGGGAGGCGTAGGCGGTAGGCTACTGGGGCTCCTCTGTCGGCCTCTGGCATGGTCATCTGTACATCGCCGAAGAAGCGTTCGGTCACAGGAACTGGTCCATGCCAGCGCTTGGTCAGTTTCCTACAGATGGAGCGATCCATCACCTTCTCCGTAAGGTGTTTCGCCTCTATCCAGACCAGATCTCCAACAGCATACTCCCGCTGCCCGTGTCTGCGATCAAACTGTTCACGCTGTCGCTGTTGAGCCAGCTCTAACCGCTGTCTGGCGTCCCGCAGCTGCGACGAAAATTTCACAGCCACTTCGTGTGCGGTGCCTACTCCCCCAGTTCGTCGTCCAGCGGTGGACTGTGCAGCCTCCAGGAAAAGGTCCAACTGCGACAGCGGCGAGAACCCGAACACCAGTTCAAACGGCGTGAAGCCAGTAGATTCACTCCTGGAGTCATTGATCGCGAACTCCACGTTAGTGGTGAACAGATCCCAGTCCTCCACATTGGCGTCTACAAAGGACCTGAGCATGTCCTCAATAACCCTGTTGCTGTGTTCCGCCTGGCCGTCAGACCGAGGGTTGTACGGCGTGGTACGAACCACTTTCACACCCATCAGTCTCATGAGTTCCTGCCAGAAAGCATCTTGAAACCGCGGGTCACGATCAGAGACAATCTTCATAGGCGCGCCATGTAAGCGCCACACCGAGTCAAAGTAGATTCTGGCCACCACAGCTGCGGAGCTGTCGCCGAAGTTCATCGGCACACCGTGGACCATCTTCGTCAGCTTGCAGGTGAAGGCCACGAAAGCGTCATTGCCTCTCTCTGATACCGGCAGGCCGGTGACGAAGTCCACCGCGACATCCTGCCATGGCCTGTTCGGGATGCTGTGAGGGTTTAACAACCCATCCGGGTAAGTTCCCCGCGGCCTCACTGATTGGCACACTGCGCAGGATGCAACCCAGGTGCCCACATCTTCCGCGGCACCACGCCAATAGAAGCGTCGCAGCACCCTCTCCAGAGTCTTGTCTCGCCCAGTGTGACCCGAGGACAATGACTCATGAGCATGGCGAATCACTACTTCTCGAAGTGGAGAGTCCTCCCCCAGCACCAACTGATATCTCCCTGCTGCGGTTCTCCAAACCACTTCACCCACCAGCCTGAAGTCCTGTAGGCATTGGTGTGGCGCCGCCTTCACTTTCTCTCTTAGTGAGCGAAGTGTCCCCTCTCGGGTGTACTCCGCTTTCAACGCGCGCAGGAACTTTGAGTCCGACTGCTGGGAGGCTGCGTCTCTGAAGTCTGCCGCCTCGCCTGTCCTTATCACAGCGGGGGTTGTTCGCGGATGCCTCACGCGTGCTGGTTGTGGTTTGGCGGGAGGGGCGTGTACTATCAGAACAGGCCAGCGGAGGTCGAAGGCTCTCCCATCTGGGTTCTCGAAGAACTGGTTGGGCTCGCCCTTGTCATCGTGAGTAGGGATGACCTCAACAATCTGCATATTGGCCTTCCTGAAAAGTTTGCGCTACGCGGGGAGCTTGGACTGATGATCTGGTAGAACGAATACTGCTGAGGTGTTCTCTGGGTCTGCCTTCCATTCTGCGATATACTTGTTCAAGATCGCCTCCACAGTAATGCACTTGGAGTTGTATGGAGGGTTACACCAAACCCGAAGGCCCCTCCATTTCTCTGAAAGGCAGTCTGTCCAGAATCTATCCGCCTGTCTGTTGCGGCCGCCAAAGTCACAACAGGCGTCCACATCGAAGGGTCCAAATTTCTTGGCGTACTTCGAGGAGTACTCTGCTCGGACACGCCAATTCTGTGAGTCCTCTGGGGGAGCCTGCCGTTTCTGTGGGTGAAGGACCGGGGATGAAGTTAACTGTTGGGGCGCCTGCTGCGGGGTTGGTGAGCTCGTCGGCACCTTCTCAGTGGGCGCCTCTGATGCGTCAGCTCGTGACGTAGGTGTTCGCGTCTTCGGTGACGCCAACTGCGGAGGCGCTGGGTTTGTAGAGGCCTTCCCAGCGCGTGACATACTCCTCGTTATCCTTATCTGGGGTGGAGCTCTATCAGGGGGTTTGTGTGGAGCTTTTACCGGCTTCGCACCATCAGCTGCAGGCCAGTCAGGCATGTCGAAGTCGAGGTGATCCTCCTTCATTCCCTTATAGAGCTTCGGGTTAACGAGAGCGATGGTCTCCCCCATGTCCATGGCCTGTTCCGCCACGGAGAGGGTCTCCACTGCTGAGAGCCAACAGTCAACTCTCTGGGCCCAGTGGGGATGAGCTGCGGGTGGTGAGCTGGAGAAGTATTCAGACTCCAGCGTTGCCAGGGGGTCTTTCGGTAGATCTGAGGTGGGGTCGATCACCCATGCCTCCTTCAACCCCTCACGCACGTCCTTGTCTTTGAAGTCGGGTCTTCTGGACAGGGCGTCCGGTACCAGCAGCAGCGCTCCTTTGATGTACTCCATTCTCGGGACTCCCACCTCCACCAGATCCATGTACCAGCGTGCCTGTCTGCGGCTAAGCTCCCTGCCAGGTTCCATCAGCCATTCAAGGGGGCGGTGATCACCCCGGATGCGGAAGTTGGTGAAGATGAGGTAATGCCGCCAGGTAACGGTGGTGCAATGGTGTAGAGCACCTAGCTCACGCTCGCCGGTGTGGTAATTCTGCTCGGCGGCTGAGAACTGGCGGCTCTCGTATGCTATCACGCGCAGTCCAAGACCATCTCCATTGTCTTGCATCAGTACTCCCCCAAGAGCGATGCCGCTAGCATCCGTCTGCACCACGAAAGGTGCCGTGCCGTCTGCGGCACCCTTGATGTTGGGCAAGGCGAGTACTGGCGCTGAGGTGAGGGCCTTCTTCAGTTCCTCGAAGGCCCACTGCTGCATGGGACCCCACTCCCAGGGCACGTCCGACTTGGTCAACCGGGTGAGAGGCTGAGCGATCTCGGAGAAGCAGTGGATGAACCTGCGGTAATACCCCGCCAGGCCCAAGAACTGCCTGACGTGGGTAACCGTTTCCAGCTCGGGCCAGTCCCTCACTGCAGCCACCTTGTCGTGTTGGGGTCTGCAGCCATCTGCGGAGATACAGTGGCCAAGGAACCGCAAGGATTTCTTCTACAGTTGGCACTTGGACCTCTTGAGGAAGACGCCCTTCTCCCTGCATGTCAGGAGCAGTTGCTTGACGTGCTCGTAGTGCTCTGCAGCGGTGTTGCTGAAGACGCCCACATCATCGATGAAGATCCGGACAAATGGGAGATGGCCCAAGGCCCGCTGCATCCGTCGCTGGTACTGAGACGGTGAATTCTGCAGCCCCTGCGGCATGACCAACCACTCATATGACCCCATCTGGGTGGTGAAGGCGGTCTTCTCGACATCCCCCGGTGCCATCGGTACTTGCCAGAAGCCATCCACCGCGTCGAACGAAGAGAAAAACTTCGCACCCTGCATCTCGTCGAACATCATCTGGATGTCTGGGAGAGGATACTTGTCCTTAACTGTCTGGCGGTTGAGGAGCCGGTAATCGATCACCAGTCGCAGCTCCTTGGGGTTCCCGGGTTTAGGGACCATAAAACAGGGAGCTGCATAAGGGCTGGAAGAGGGTCGGATGTAGCCCTTGGACATCAGAGTCTCCACGCGTTCTCGAAGTTGGCGGAGTTCCTCTGCGGACTTCTTGTAGATGCGCTGGCAGGGAGGTCCCTTCTTGCTCAGCTCAGGGTCCAAGTTAATGGTGGCTTCATCTTGGGGGTCATGTCTGAGTCCATCGATGTTCGGTAGGGCAGTCGTCATCTCCTTCTTGTACTCCTCACCCCAGAAGTCCTGAAACTTGAGGGTCCACTCAGGGCTTACTTCTGCATCTTCAGTGTCCGCAGCGGGTTCGGCGTTCTCAGAGTCGATAGCCGTGGCTGCAAAGGCAGAAGCAGTATCGTCAGGGGACTTCTCGGCCACCATGAGCCAGGCGGGCTGTATCTCCGGGTCGTCATTGCCGCGTAGCTTCTGCGTCTCCGCGTACACCAGGTACTTCTTCAGCTGGGCAGGGGTTAGGAACACCTCATCCACCAATCCCGCGCAGGCCATGCCCTTCGGAGACCTGTCCCCAGATGCTTTCCCAGGAGAACAGCCTGTGATGGTGACGCGATCCCCAATCTTACCACTGCGGGACTTCCTGAGGAAGGAGACGGAGCCATTCCCTTCATAGCCCAGAGTGACAGGAGAGTGACTGCGCAGCCACCTTCCGCCAAGAATAACATCCACCTGTATGCCCAGTGGTAGGATCCGGAGGGCAAGGGCGTTCTCCGTATAGGTGCCCGTGGTGGTGTGCGTGTTAAACTTGGCGTACGCGGTGGCGCCGGTGATCTTCACAGATCCATCCGCCAGGGTGACTCGCATCTCAGAGCCGGCTCGTGTTGTGAGGCCACATCGCTTAGCGCTCTGCTCCGAGATGAAGTTGTCAGAGGCCCCCGAGTCAATCAGCACCTTGACCGTGTGCCCTCTGAGGGTTGCGTAGAATACCAGCAGTAGCGGTCCTTCTTCGTCATGTGCCGCTGCAAGGGTACCCTCGATGTCGGTCTTCCACTGAACTCCCCCATCTGTGCGTATGCTTTTGCACTTGAGGTTGGGGAGGAGGTTGTCCGAGGCCTCGCGGCATTCTTCCAACGTTTGCCTACACGCGGCGTAGAACTCTTCATCCAGCAAATCAACATCTTCAGTCGGATGACTGACGAGGTTGTCTGCACTCGCCGTCAGCAGGGTGCCCGCTGAGGTGCATTCGCTCGAGGTGGGGCTGACATGAGTGGTGGCGCTGGTGGTAGGGCTCACATGGGTGGTGTCACTGGTAGTAGGGCTCACATGTGTAGTGCCACTGGTGGTAGGGCTAACATGGGTAGTGCCGCTTACTGTGGGGCTCACGTGGGTAGTGCCGCTTGTCGTGGGGCTCACATGGGTAGCGACACTATTGGTGAGACTGCCATGGGTGAGAGGGTCCTCGTCATGCTGAGGGCTGCCAGCAGGGGAGTTGTGGGCGAGCTGGTGAGAGCTCTGGTGGTCAGTTCTCGTCTGAGGGGTCCCAGCTGCTGCCATCTGCTGGGTGAAGCAGAGCGAGTTGACCGAGGACTCCTCTTCCATCACCTCAGGGTCTTCAGCGATGGGGTGGCTGTCGAGACAGGGTGGCACTTCATCCGCTTCATGCGTTTTGACGGTGGTCATCTGCTGGGTGAAGCAAAGCGAACTGGGTGCGGAGGTCTCCTCCGCCTCTGAGCAGTAGGATGAACCCTCGGGGTTTCCTCCCGGAGTGGCCGGCGCGTTATCATAGTGCGAAGATGTAGTCTCTGTTGTGAGCTCGGCCAGCGAGGATGATGGAGGGGATGCTCCCAAGGGGCTGGGACCCAGCTTCCTCATCTTGTACTGGTGTACTGCGTGCAGACTGCACCAGGCGCCAGGTAAACCCACATCTCCCGCTGTCCCCGGTATCGTGCCCACTTCAGTGTCCAGGGTGCAGAGGGATGTCGAAGACCTCGCTGCTGCTCTTCGTGCGCCCTCCTTTTCCCACAGCCTGCTACCTGGGGAAGAGTCTGGACTCGAAGTGGCGATTGCCTTTTGCTGCTCGGCAGGCGACAGCTCTCTCCAAGCCGCGTAGAGGTCGTGGGAGCTGGCGTTAGAGGATTCGGGGACTTGCTGGCGACCGTCGTGTGAGAGGAGGTGCCACAATGCTATGCGCTGATGGCCCTCCTTGCGATCTTGAGGTTCGCGGGCAATGCGTATCCTCTCTGCCAGCTGGTTGGCGCGGTTCACGCGCTCCTTTGGCGATCGACTCCCAGAGTGTACGCGGCTGCGGACGCGCTCCGACATTTAATCCACCAGGTCCTTGGCAGCCTCTGGGGACTTGCGCAGAGCTCTGCGGACCTTCTGCATGGCGACTTCGAGGGGGAGGGAGTACAGATCTCTCTTCCAGTGCCACGCAGTTAACCTTTTCCGTGGGTCTGCGAGGTTGGACTGATAAATGGGCAGCGGCAGGACAACACGCGGTCGGGGGCGAAGGTCGCGGGGCTCTCCGCGGTTGTTGCCCATAATGGGGGGTCTGTGCCGGGGAACTCGCCGTCCCCTCCGACCCTCGATCCTCGCTTGTGTATAAGCAGGGCCGTCATCAAGAGGTAGTGACGGCTCATCGAAGGGGGTGCTTCCTGCAAGAGGGTGGCTAGACAAGTCATCCCTCGGCGGCGATGGGGCACCAGCTGAGCGGTAGGTGCGTCGCAAGCGGGTCCCAGAGGTGAAGGCCACGCTCTTGGGGTGGGGACGTTGGCCCCAAGGGTCTCTGCGTCCTCGGGCGCGTCGGGGTTCCACTGGTTCTGACCGCTTCTCCAGGGCGGAGAGGGTCTGATCATCAGGGCAAGACCTCACTTCCTCGAAGGGCAGGGTCCGGGGCTGGCCGCCGGCCAGTCATTCATCGCTCTCCACCGGGGGAAGGCCGTCACCCTCCACAAGCTCGATGCCCGCAAGGGCCGCCAGGGTCTGGTAGCTCTGCTCGTCCTCACAGGTAGCAA
>LGRX02006948.1:0-28209 GCA_001247695.2 Cymbomonas tetramitiformis
TGAAATACAGACAGGGTTCAACATCACTGCGCCTCATCCTTTCGTCGTAGGCCATGATGAAAGCATCGCTGGTCTCAAACCACTCTTTGCCCGCTTGCTTCAAGCCATACACCGCCTTGAGGAGCTTGGCACACGTCCTCCCTTGATACTCCAGCCCCCTAGGGAGCTGGACATACAGATCCTCCTCGAGGGTCGAGTTCAGGAAGGCTGTCTCCACATCCATGTGATACACCTGCAGGGAAAGGTTCAGCGCCAGAATGATAACCAGTCTCACTGAAGACAACTGAGTACACGGGGCAAAGGTGTCGAAATAGTCGACACCATACTCCTGCTTGTTGCCCCTCACACACACCCTCGCTTTGCGCTTCTGCAACTGCCTATGCTTGTCCAGCTTGACCTTCAACACCAGAGCCATGCCCAACAGGTGAACCCCAGGGGGCACATCCTCCTTGTCCATCATCTCGAGAGCCCGCTTGACCGTAACCAGGGCCTCCAGCTTTGTCTGGATAGCCTCCATCCACTCATTAGCATCTGGCGCCCCCATAGCTTGCTTGACCCCCTTCGGCTCAGTCACCCCTGGTGGCAGCACATCCACTGATCCTCCAGCACACGCCTTCACAGCTGCTGCCAAGCATGTGTGCTCAGGAGGGAAATGCACCTTACCCAATGGCAGATCGATGTGCGTGAAGTTTGTGAGCAGCATCACACAGTATGGGAATGAGCTGGGTCCCACAGCCCGTGCGCATATGATCCCAGCTTCCAGCTTCTCCTTCCCAGCATCCGCCATGACTTCAGTGAACAGTGGGTAGTCGACATTGAGGTCACCATGTTGCATAGCCGAGCGCACAGCACTCATATGCTTGGGCTGGCCATCTAGATAGTCTCTGAGGCTCACCCAGCATACCATATCCCCAGCCTGCACCTTCAGCACCGCCAAGATCTCGTCGCTCTCATCAGGCAAATAGGCACCAATGCCAATAATATCATCTCCCAAACCACTGGGAAGGGCTTCATGATACTCCGCATCCAGCACCGTCACCATGAAGTTGGTACTCAGTGGGGCCACTGCTGAAGGATCCCACGTGGTGACCACCTTGCCCAGCTTGTCGACAGCCTCATGGAACCTCACCATACCAGACTTGACGATCTTGCCGGACTCAGGATCATACAGTAAGTAGGCCGAGGAGACCTCAGAGTGACCAACGTACCTGAGCTGCTTCGCTCGGTCACTGAGCTTATGCTCCCTGCTGTCCGGGTCCACAAAGGCATACGCCAGACAGCCAAATACCCGAAGAAGGGAGAGGTCATAGTGTTTCCCATACAGTATGAAGTAGGGGGACTGCTTGTGCAGAGGTCGCTGGAAGGTCCTGTTCAAGGTGTACACGGTGTGCCGAACAGACAGCGGCCATACCTCCACACCAAAGCCAGAGGTCACCAGCATTGCCCGAGCCATCGCTTGCACCGTCCTGTGGGACCTCTCAACCCGAGACTGGTTCTCGTGGAGGTATGGTGACCCATGCCGCTGCTCAATGCCTCTCTCCTTGCAGTATTGCTGCGTCTGCCCAGCAATCATAGTCGAGTCGCCGTCAGTGTGCAGGACCATGTGGTACTTCTCCTCCAGGCCCATGCGGCTCCTGTGCTTCTTGACCTCGACCAGGAATTCCTCCAGCGCCCCCAGGTAGTCGGACTTCCTCTTCAGGAAGTACACACACAACCAGGATGTGCAATCATCCAAGAAGAAAACAAACCACCTGTACCCACCAGCACTGTGCCTGAAAGGCCCACAGGTGTCAGACCATACCAACAACCCAATCTCCGCAGCCCTCTCCCTGCCCGTAGGCTTCATAGAAGGTCTGATGGCCTTGGTCAGTCTGCAGGAGACACACCTCTCCGAGCAGCGCAGCACCAGGCTCTTGGCATACTGCGCAGCCGTGATGCCCATGGGGACCCCCTCGTCCAGCATGTCCTGCATGGTGATGTCGCCAACATGTCCAAGACGAAGATGTGCAAGCATCTTGGCGTCAATCTTCATAGCTGTATGCCCATCCTTGTACAGTACCACCACTGGCCACTTGGTCTCTCTGACCCACACCCTGTCTTCTCCACACATCTCGAGGTGCTCCACGTTGTAACATGCATCCAGTGGAGCCGAGAATATAGTCTCCCCAGCAGGATACTCATGAACAATGGCAAACTGCGACGTAAGCTGCCACCAGCTTGCAGTCTCCCACTTGGGTAACACCAAAAGAAACCTGGTGGACTGAGGCGCCCTATCAAAATCCCTGAGTGCCTTCTGCAGGCACTTCAGGATGATATCATGCTGATAGGGAGGGTTGCCATAGCACGCCTCACCTGCCCAGTCCCTGTCAAAGCAAGAGCGACCAGCGGTGCAATAGCTGCCCAAGATGTGGTTGTCATCGGAGGCAAAGAGTTCCAGAGAGAACGGCCCATGCTCCTCGATGTGCTTTGCAGCCCCCTCAAACTTCCAGTCCGACTTGTCTCGGTCAGAGTCATCGTGGTATGCTGCACAGGCTACATATGCATCCAGAGCGCCAGTCACCCGATCCTCATATATGATGTACTGGTTGCCAACCCTGGAGAATGAGAATGTCATCCCCTCACTGGATATCCGCCTGGCCCCAAAGTCAACACTGAAACCAGCATCCTCAAGCGCCACCACTGACACCAAATTGAAAGGCTGCCCAGGGATACAGTGTGCACCAGTGAACTGCAGCCCAACAGCGCGCCCAGTAAGCACATCCAGCTTGGCAAATGTCACCGTGCCACTGCCCTCCGATGAGACAGTGCCCGCCTGCACCACACTGAAAGTGGAATGTGAAGTGGCATCAAAGTCACTCCCAAAGCTAGCCATCGAGTTGAATATGTGCTTGGAGGCACCACTGTCCAACATGGCCACTTGACCACCGCCTGCAGCCAATGGCAGGTCGCCGGTGAATGTGTCAGTCCTGCTGTGCGCCGATGCAACACACAGGGCAAGTGGGGTGCATATAGGATGCTCCCCTGGTAAGTCACCTGACTCGTCATCATCAGAGCCACTGCCATCCTCCAGATCAGGCGCATCATCATACCAATCAGCACCAGTACCAGGGTCAGCGCCCTTGGCACAGAGGCGGGTCTTGTGAGATGGACAGAACAATCCAGATGCCCAATCATCAGAGGGGACGCCACCCACTCCTTCAAGGGGCTGCAACATGCACACCTCGTCCTCCTCGTCCGAGTCCGAAGCGTCCACCAGATCAGGCATATCCTCTGAAGCATAGCCATCATAATCCGAGCCAATGTCAGAAGCTGCATCCAGAGCACTGATGGAGTTACCAGAGTCACCGCCACAATGAGGATAAAACAGCCCAGATGCCCAATCATCAGAGGGGATACCCACTCCTTCAAAGGGCTGCCATGAGTGCTCATCATCCTCCTCGTCCGAGTCAGAGGCATCCTCCAGAGCTGGCACAGTATCTGAAGCATAATCTTCCTCATCCGAGTCAGAGGAATCACTGAGACCAGGCACACATCTGAGTCTAGATAGTGTGTGACAGGCCCAGGCATGATGGCCAGCAGCAACCCTTGCAGGTGTCATGAAACTGACATCAGAGCCACCCAGTGCATGCACATACTCAGGCAATGGGTGAGAAGAGAAGGCATGTTGAAAGGAAACCTGCTCAACACCATGCACCACATAGGCATCTGGTGTGGTTCCAGAGGTATGATCTCCTGGATCCGAAGAGTCATCACCACGATGAGAAGAGCCTTCAGAGTCATAGCCACTGTGATCTGAACCGTCACTGCCACCAGACGAGGAGTCAAAGTCCCAATCATCCTCATAACCATATCCCAGCAAGGCCCAGAAGTCCTCAACCGCCTGCACCGTGTCCCGAGTGACCATGCTGAGCAAAGTCACCATGACTGCAACTTCTCAAAGGACCCTCGCACCATGACCGGCTCCTTCTCAATCAGTCGCTGCAGTAGACCGTGCTGCTCCGCCACAAGGTGCTTGGCACACTCCATCTTCACTTGGCACACCACTCTGCCAACAGCAGGAAAGTGATGATCTTCCAGTACCTTCAATGCCCTGTCCGACACTTCCACAGAGCCACCCATGAACATACTATGCACACCTTGGACATCCGTTGTGTACCATGGCTGCCTGGGGGATATCTGATATCCAGTCCCAAGATGCTGCTCCCTTCCTGCTTCCCACAGGGCTTGGGTGGGCTCAAGCTTCCTCCCAGGGAGGGCCGTGCACAGAGTGTCAATGTACACAAACGAGTCGTACACTGGAGCCACCGGAAAGTACTTGTGCTTGTTCAACAAGAACCGATGCTTGTTGGGCACATAAGGGTGTGACCTCTTACCATGCTTCTTCAATGCAGAGTGCCCTCTCACAGAAGCATCAGACCTCCACCGACAGACACCACTCACAGATTGGCCCTCTTCTCCAACTGGGAAAGAATTCTCAGAAGATGTAAGTCCACCCAGAACTGCATAGTAGTTGTACAGGGAGACACCAGTATAGTCTTCCCCAACGTAACCAGAGATAAACTGGGGCATGTCCTCAGAGAAACAGGTAACCACACTGTCCAGCTCACAGATTGCATACAGAGCCTCCCCAGAAGCATCCACACCAGGGTCCTGCTGAGCTTCAGTGACAGCAGCCGCACGATTGGGTAGCTTCCCATGCTTCTGGTAGTCCTGGACCCTCTTCATTATCGCGTCCCTCCTCTTGGGATTCTTCTTGAGGAACTCCTCCCGCTTGCCCTCGTTAGTCACAAAGCACTCCTTGGACGAGTGCCCAGTCATATGACATATGGGGCACGGAACCTTCTTGAGCATCACAGTACGTTTCTGCTCCTCTTGCTTGCGCCTGTCCTCCACGATTCCAGCACCCGTCTCCGTAGCTGCCGCTGAAGTAGCTATAACGTTGTCGAAGTGGTCACACACCGCGTCACTCAGCTCCTGGAACGACGGTATCTTGTTCTTGGAGTACATAGAACGCACCAAGACATACGCCGGGTTCAAGAATTTCAGCACCATAGCCACAAAGACCGCCTCCAGGCTGGCAACATGAAATTTCTCACCGGTCGGCAGGAATTCGCTCGTGCACGCATATTCCTTCACCCTGTCGAGAAGTTGCCGCGCACTCAGAAAGAGCGGCAGTGGGTTAGCAAGCGACGCAAACTTCTTCGTGTCATCAAGCAGAGCCTGGACCTGCCTCACAAAGTACGCAGGGCCCGTGCTCCGACGCATTTTAACTAACTGCCGCCAGGCCAATATACCATTCGCCTCCTCACTGTACGTCTGCACCACCGCATTTGCCGTCTTGGAAGTCACGGCCGACAGAAAGTCGTGAAACAACTGATTCGCTGCCACAGAGAAGTGCTCGTCGTTCTTGACGTCCTCCAAGTCGCGCGCGTCAGATAAGAGCAACGCCAGCGCCCGGTGACGCAAACATGGCACAATTTTGCCGCGGAATTCCAGCCACTTGCTGTCATTTTCTGCGTCCTGACCAGAATAAAGCTGGTCAGACTTGAAACTCTTCAACATTTCCGCCAGAGGAGGCAAAGGTACGCCCGCAGTACCACCCGCAACGCGAGAGCGCATACCAGAACTAGACATACCAGATTTCGCGGCCTCAGGAGACGCAACAGCTTCTCCCGTCCCCACATTTTGATTCGCAGCCAACTGGGGCACTGCCTGTGCCAGGACCTGAACCATCTTCATAAGCTCATTTATACGCGCGTCTTGCTGCGAAGAGAGCTGTTGTTGTCGCTCATCGATAAGAGCTGTCAACGCCGCAGAGTCCTCCCCAACTGAAGTTCCACCTTCCGACATCACTTCCGAGATATCGCCGTAAGTAGATTCCACACCCAGTCCTGGTGGGGTCCGCCCCGCAAGCTTGGCCTTGTCTTGTCCCATACTCATTTCCGAAAAACGCGCAGCAAAAAAATTGCGTGATACAACCGTAGGTTAACACTTACTGTGTAGTAAGTGGGCCCAAAACCTGTAGGATTTCGAGAGTTTCGGTTACACAAAAGCAAGCGTAAACTTTCATTATCAAAAGATATATCAGTTCGTAGCTCGAAACGACACAAACATTTGCGCGCCATCATTACTGATTGGGCGATTAGGCGATCTTATGTGAAAGTTCACGAAACAGACTCCTACGTGTCACTGTCGTGTTCATACCGACCGCAGTGACACTCCTGACTACTACAGATGGAGTCATTACGCACTTCCCGATGGTCATCAGTGATCTGACGGCCACGATTAGTTCAGCAGATCTACAGATCTAGATCTAAGGGTTCCACAGTGTTTCTTTAGGGTTTCTTCAGGGTTTGAGCATCCTGACTACTGTACAAGGTCTAGATAGTCATGCTTTACACCAAACTGATCAGCAGCACTTGCAGATTCCAATACCCCGCAGGGGGACTCACTGGGCCCGTTCTTCATGGCGGCTTCGTTACAGCCACTGCTGCTTCGGGCTGCTTTCTGGGCGCACCCAGATGTGCACAAAATGGCTTACCTTGACGACATCCATGTCTTGGGCGAGCTGGATCAGGTGCGGGCGGCCTATGGCACTATCGTCCTGCTGCTTGCAGAAATTGGGCTTGAGCTGAATGTGACAAAGAGCGCCGTCTTCAATCCGACGGTGGTCCCAGGCCGCTGGTGACCCGATGCCAGGGGCGGTGGCTCCTCTGGAGGGCACCAAGGTGCTCGGGGCTCCAGTGGGTTCTATCTATCCGATGCCTGGGTGGCGGACCAGCACGTTGCGGTGGCAGTTGAGGCTGGGGCTATCTTGCCCAAGCAGGCGGGGCTCATTGCTCCATAGGTGCAGCTCCTGTTGCTCCGGTTCCACGCCCATCGGCGCTTCATGCATCTGGTGAGGGGGTTCCGCCGCACCTACTTGTGCGGTGGGGCCTCGAGCATGACATGGGCATCCAACAGTGTTTGCAGGAGGTAGCAGGCCGCCTGTATCCGCTGGGCGAGGAGGCCGTGGCGCTCAGCCAGTTGCCAACACGGTGGGGAGGGCTGGGGCTGACATCAGCGCAGCGGCTCGTGGCGGCTGAATGGTTGGGGTCGTGGGCGCATGTGTGGAAGTGCGTGGCGGTGATGTTCCCGGTGGTTTGGGGCTTGCTCCCGCATCTGCCCCCCCCCCCGGGAGGGAACGGCTGCTGGGGGGCACCCCCTCGCCGCCGTGCCTTACGGCGGCGATGGAGGACTTGCGGGGTGCCAGAGAGCGGGTGAGGGTGGCGGAGGGATTGTGGAAATGCATAATCATGCTATTATTACCATGGAGGTCCGAAAACTCCAGGACTCTTAAAGGCGGGAGTGCTTACGGAAGCCCGAGGAGGCCCTACTTTGTAGTTGGGGGTGCTTCTGGTTGGAGATTTGAGTGAGGGATGATTCTCTGCGGACATTCAAGAGCAGCGGACTCTTCGGACGTTTATTACAATAATTGGACTTTTAGTGCATTTCTCCTCCGCCACCGCCTCCGGCTCTACCTCCCTGTACCTAGCCTCTCCCAGCAAGCAGCCGACGGCGACTGTCACTAGTTGCCACCAGCCCACTCACTCATAAGCTCATCATGGAACCCACCTGCCTTGCACCCGTCTGCCATGATCTCCGCCACGTCATCAACCAACTAGGAACCAAAGGAACCACCCGTGTGCCATAGCGATACATCCTTCCCGCTGCGCGCTACATTGCCCGCACGGACCCCAATCTATGTGAGGAAGCAATCGACCTCATTCCACCCAATCCCGCTTGGGTCCTCCGCGTTGCAAAAGGCAGAAGCCTTGCCCTACCGAGCCCCCCTCAGCGCACCCGAGCCCGCACCAACACCAGCAGCAGCCCTCGAATTTAAGCAGCAAAATGATGCTACCTTCTCTTGCGAAGTGGCTCTACTGCAGGAAACGAACGACCCTCTTTATGATCCCTCCAGCAACGCACCCGAGGCAGCAAGCCCTGCGCCCGCTCCCCATTTCCCCTCCCACGCTCCCCTTAACCACCTTGCGGATCCTGCCCCGGTCCACTCTGTTGATCTCGATCCCGGCCACAACGCTCCTCGCTAGACCCCCTGCTCACCCTGGTGTCCCTGACCGCAACCTTCACATCCCCCCTGGGCTCCCATGGGTAGGCCCCCCCTGGGCTCCCATGGGTAGGCCCCCCCTGGGCCTGGGAAGCTGAAGCGGATTGGAGGGACGCAAAGGCCCGAGCCAACCAGGGACGTGTTCTCTCCGGTAGAAAGGTGTTCACTGCTTTTGCTTCTCGCTCGCGTCGCTGTGGAAGGGACTCCAGGCGCGGGGAGCTCGCGTCGCTGTGGAAGGGACTCCGGGCGCAGGGAGCTCGCGTCGCTCTGGAAGGGACTCCAGGCGCGGGGAGCTCGCGTCGCTCTGGAAGGGACTCCGGGCGCAGGGAGCTCGCGTCGCTGTGGAAGGGACTCCGGGCGCAGGGAGCTCGCGTCGCTGTGGAAGGGACTCCAGGCGCGGGGAGCTCGCGTCGCTGTGGAAGGGACTCCAGGCGCGGGGAGCTCGCGTCGCTGTGGAAGGGACTCCGGGCGCAGGGAGCTCGCGTCGCTCTGGAAGGGACTCCAGGCGCGGGGAGCTCGCGTCGCTCTGGAAGGGACTCCGGGCGCAGGGAGCTCGCGTCGCTGTGGAAGGGACTCCGGGCGCAGGGAGCTCGCGTCGCTGTGGAAGGGACTCCAGGCGCGGGGAGCTCGCGTCGCTGTGGAAGGGACTCCAGGCGCGGGGAGCTCGCGTCGCTGTGGAAGGGACTCCAGGCGCGGGGAGGTGCATTTTAGTCCAAAGTGGGGGGAGCCCTGCGTGGGGGGCAATCTCTGAAACCGCTGGGCCCCTCATTGAAACCACCCCGAGGAACGCGTCATGAGCAAGTACCCAACAAATGGAGGACACTCACTAATGATGCGTACTCCCCATTGCAACCCATCATGCGCCGCGCACCTCCACGCGCCGCGCGCCTCCACGCGCCGCGCGCCTCCACGCGCCGCGCCCCTCCACGCGCCGCGCCCCTCCATGCTGTTTAGCTATAAGCGATGGAACTTAACGGCAGAGGCGATGGGTTCCAAGTGTTTTTATGCGGATTACAGCAGGCGATATTCAACACCGTCCGATCTGATTTTTCCAGATCGACGGACCGATTGGTTTTGCCTATGATAGTGAGTATGACATCGGTGCCAATGTTATGACATTCATGCCTAGACCGTGACACAGCTGCATTCATCCTAGCTAGCATTCCTGATAAAACAATCGGCGGAGAACATTCCTGCAATCAGTTGGAACTGTTCCAATCTGAGTGAACTGCAATTTCGTAATTCATTTTAAGCTTCGGTATCAATTCCGACTTTGCCGTCATGCCTCTCTCTCCACCTTCTACTGGAATTTTTACTGATTCTGCGTCACAGCTGGACTTATCCCGATTGGAACAGAAACTATCTGGTTACGAGTTGACTGCTCCTGCAGACCCTAACCTGGTGGGATGTATCCTTCACTTTGCTTCACATGTCGACACGGTGGTGGCCTATGCTCGTCGGGGCGAACCGTGCGAAGCTTCTGTGGTACAGGTCTTTGCTACGATGATGTCGCAGGTCTCCGTTGGTTCTGAGTCCCGTGCTTTGATCGACGTCGAGGCTCCTTTAATTCCTTCGATTATTGAGGAGATTCTCTCTTTTGCCTACGGTCAGCGTTTATCTCAGCTTCGTAGCACGGGAAACTTAGCTGGATGCCCGGGTCGCGTTGCTTACGGATTTTGTGGTGTTACCGAGCCGTTTGAGCAATACACGACGACACCAGATCCCAGTGCGTATGGGACCTGTGGCCAGAAGGTCTGTCGTATCAATAAAGTATCAATTCACATGGTTCACCGTACTCAACACCGACTACGACAGAACATTTGTTTTTTCCGCAGTAATTTACCTTACTGCCAGGCGATCTCGTGCGAAGATTCAGCTCCGAGTTTTGTCCGTTGTCGCGTTTGCGCAGCCGTGATTCATAAAGGCTGCTTGGATGAGTTCTTTGACGTGGGTAACTACGCCTTCGTCCGTGGTGATGCTAGTCACTTGATCTGCACCGATTGTTTCCTTCCTTTTCCGGAACTTTTCATGACTTACCTTTCCGCGCGCAAGCCTCAAGAAGATGTCGCATACCTGGTGGTTCTACCTTTCCATGTCACACTGGCGACTCACCAGGCGTATTGCCGATTGCTGGAAACTTATTTTGAATTCGATGGTCCAGCTTTGGCTTTTATGGGCGACTACGATGAGCTGGCGGACGGTGATTTTATCTCTACTACGAACTCTGCGACTCCGATTACTCCGGCTCATGAACAAAGATACCTGGTTGACATGCGCACCCAACTGTTGGGGACGCTGTCTCGTACTCGCTCTCGTGCTGATGGTTTATCTGGTGGATCGCGGGGTGCTAGTGAAGCTGATTTGGAAATTGTTTTCCCGCAGGGTAGCCCCGTGCGAGCTGAACTTTTGGCGCAACTCAGTGCAGCACGGTCGGGCAGCCTCCCCGTTCCTCCCTCCGTTCCAGTTCCACTTGCGTTAACAGCCCCTGTCCACGTGGCACCGGCAGTCTCTGCGGAACTTCCTCGCGACGTTTCAGCAAAATATGTGCCTCCTGCATTTCGAACATCTGGCATCAGCCTTCCGCTGACTTCTTCGCCCCCTATCCCTCCTGGTCTTGGTGAATCGACGGTCGTGCCCGTCGCGCGCGTTGAGCCCCCTCCGGAACTTGGTGACATGCGAATCGTAGCGGAGCGCGAGTCAGCACTGGGGCGTTTCGGTTCTTCTGGTATCCACGCGCAACCTGGACACGCGCCAGCTCTTTCTATTCCGCCTATCTCCGTAACGACTGCAGCTGCTATTCCGACACCGTCTGCGACACTCGTACCAGCGCCCTTGGCCTCTGCGCATGGAGGTAATACGCCCACCTTTGAAGAGCTTATGCACGCGACCGTCACTGCACACGGCTTGGGGGATCTTGTGTCGGGCGCGATTGACAGCCTGACTCTGCGTGATCCGGTCGGTCCCTCGTATCCGGGACGCGAGATGTTGGAGAACTATTCGGGTAACAGCACGGACGCCGCGTCCAAAAGGCAGATGCAGCGTTGTTGATGCAGTCTGACACTTTGGGCGCGAGTACCGATTTGCAGTACACGCCCCTTCAGGAGCGTGGCGGTGACCTGGTTCAGGAGGGCGTGTCACTGCGCGTGAAGGACAAGCTCCAGTTTCCGCGGGCTGACCGGTCCCTCAACTGGTGCCGTCGACGTTGCGAGGACTGGGAGCGGATCCGCAACAGCGGTCTGGGGGTGTTCGCTTACAGCAGCGACCCCGGCAGTCCGTTCAAGTCCCATTATCACACGGCCGTGTTGATTGTGGCGCGTTATGAGTTTCTGATGGAGCTCGTTGATTACGTGCGCAGCGAGATGCCCAACGTGCAGTTCGACGCTACTTACGTCTTGATCACGTCATACTATGTGACGGCGAGATGGACTAAGCAGCCCTTTACTCGCGCCCTCAAGGAGGATCGAGACCTGGTTCGGATGGGCTCAGAGGCGTTAACTACGGTCTCGGCGCGCCGTGAAAACCTGCGGCGTCTGGTGATGGAAACTTTCCCAACGATGGCCTTTCAGCGGGTGTTGGTGCGTATGGGATTGCTGGGTAACTCGGTTGCGCCGGGGGCGGGTTTATTTCCGGTCCCCCCGCAGCCCAGTGAGCAGCTGCCGCAGTCTCCAGTGATCCCTGATGTTCCGTCTGAGGCTTCGTGCCCTTGCCCATTATGCGGCAGTGCGGAGCACAGTTATTATGCCGGTCATTACACCCACACTGGACCGATTACTCGGGCGTGCAACCGGGTGAAGAGGGTGGACGGTGTGAAGAAGAAGTGTGTGAAGAAACACGCCTTTTCTGGTCCCCTTATGTCTCCGTGCGAGTACACGGGTGACTACTGAGATGTTAGCAAGCAATGTGCAGGTGATATCATTATGGTTGCCTTCCCTGAACAGTCTGTTCAAGTACCAGCTCCTCTGATTGAGCCATCTGATGGTTCGGTGTCTGGTCGAGATTCTGTCTGTTTGGACACACAGCCTGCACCCCCTACCTCTACTACACCAACTGCAGTTCTGTGCTCAACACAGCAACCTGTGGATGCTTCTGAAGCCCCCGCACTTGTGGAGCTCTCCACCGCTCGTTCTCTTCACACTCTGCTCCTCAAGGAGCTTATCTACTGGTATGGCACCCCCCAGGGGTGCCCAGTTCCGGCTGGTACTCTGACCTTTGAGCCGTACACGGACAGTGCTCAAGTGGTCAAGAGGCAGCTATTGGCCATTGGACCCCGGCTATATTCTGGTTGTACACTTACACCAGATGAGTACGCCTTTCGGGAGCGCCTCCAGTGGACTCGCCTGCGGGCTTTCGGTGCCCGCCACACTTATCTGGTGGTGTACACAGCGGATGGCTATCACCGCCTTCTGGTACTCAAAGTCCCCCCTCGGAAGTTCTCTTCTCCGAAGGCGCGGCAGCAGCATGCCAGTAGGCAAATGACATATCATGACACCGGTGACTGCCTCTATGCCCCCGGTGTCCGGTACACGGAGGCCTTATATGACTGGTTCTTGCCATCAGAGGAGCCCCTCCGGCAGGCTTGTCGGGAGGGGCACCGTATGCACTTTGTGGCTAAGCCCGCTCGCTTCAAGCGGGACAACCACCCCACCTGTTACGAGCACTCCGACAGGTCGGAGGCTGATCTGGTCCGGTCCGCAGAGCGAGGTGTCCTTGAGGGCCCTCTTCATTATGAGCCCTGGTGTACCACCCAGATTGGCTCCCTGTACTGTCCGGTGAAGGACAAGTTCAGGAACATCTGGAATGCTCGCACCTCTCGGGTGAACGAGGCCATGGCCCCAGCTCCGGCAGTTTATGACTATCTGGAGCCAGTTCTTTCCTTGCAGCGGCCTAGATGTCTCCAAGGTGGCTGGGACTTGAGTGACGCCTTCTGGAACAATCCCAGATGGCAGCCGCATTGTGACTATATGGGGGTCCAGTTCCCTGTGTCCAAGTCCTTCTATCGGGCTCGCTATGACATGTTCGGTTTCTCCGATGCACCGAAGCACCAAGCCGACATGGCCCAGGTCTTCAAGCGGGTGCTGAATGGTACCGTGCACACCGATGGTCGGTCTGCTTGCACT
Source organism: Cymbomonas tetramitiformis (assembly GCA_001247695.2). Classification (NCBI taxonomy): domain Eukaryota; kingdom Viridiplantae; phylum Chlorophyta; class Pyramimonadophyceae; order Pyramimonadales; family Pyramimonadaceae; genus Cymbomonas; species Cymbomonas tetramitiformis. Next base: position 13,225 of record LGRX02006948.1, read on the forward strand.
GGTATCTTTGTGGACGACGGTCACAGTATCTATGATAGTGACTTGGGTAAGGCCGAGAGCGACCGACGTGCCTTTGCCGAGATCGATCAGTTGGCCTTGCTCGGGGTGCAGGCCTCGGAGCGCAAGACCTTCTTGCCAGCATTGGTGAAGGAATATGTGGGTCGGGAGATCCATTCGGACAGCCAGACAGTCACCTTGTCCAGATCCCGGGCTGAGAAGTACAGCGCCGCAGTGTGGGAGTTGCTCCGGAAGTATCCTCCGGGCTCCCAGATACCGAGGCGCGAGCTGGCCAGCGTGGTTGGCAAACTCCAGTTCGTGGCGCCCCTGATTGTTGGTGGCCAGAATATGCTGGCCCCGGTGTATGCAGATCGGGATGCCTTTGTGAACCCTCTCGTGGCTTTGACACCTGCCAAGCTGCAGTGCTCAGGATATTTGCAGCGGCGTGCCATGCAGAGCGGGGTGGTCACAACTCAGGACATTTGCAGCGGCGTGGTCACAGCTCAGGACATTTGCAGCGGCGTGCCATGCAGAGCGGGGGGAAGCAAAAAGCAAAGCACTGTCGCGCACATGATCCTGCGGTCATATGATGTAATGGCGATATCCATGTCAAAATTGCATGGTAATTAATCGCGCTGTCCAAAAAGATCGACGCCTAGTGGAGATCGCATACTTGTGATCGACAGCGCCTAGTACCTTACCTTAATCAGCAGCAGCAGCAGCAAAGCTCGAATCCCAACGGGCGACGCAGTCGAATTTTCGATCTCACGATCGCCAGACGCTAACGATGACACTGCCACTGCAGTCGCGTGTATGTACCGCGACGCCACCCACGCGTTATGGCATGGCATGCTGGGAAGCAAAAAGCGAAGCACTGTCGCGCACATGATCCTGCGGTCATATGATGTAATGGCGATATCCATGTTAACATCGCATGGTAATTAACCGTGCTGTCCAAAAAGATCGACGCCTAGTGGAGATCGCATACTTGTGATCGACAGCGCGTAGTACCTTACTTACTTAATCAGCAGCAGCAGCAGCTAAGCTCGAATCCCAACGGGCGACGCAGTCGAATTTTCGATCTCACGATCGCCAGACGCCAACGATGACAGTGCCACCGCAGTCGCGTACATTTATCGCGACGCCACCCACGCGTTATGGCATGGCATGCTGGGAAGCAAAAAGCAAAGCACTGTCGCACACGTGATCCTGCGGTCATATGATGTAATGGCGATATCCATGTTAACATCGCATGGTAATTAATCGCGCTGTCCAAAAAGATCGACGCCTAGTGGAGATCGCATACTTGTGATCGACAGCGCCTAGTACCTTACCTTCACCCTCGCTCGTGCCGCATGCCTCCATGTTCTCGACCGTCGTGTGCCGCAAAATATCCGCCCGCAGCTGTGGCCATCTCGCCGACACACGTGTCAACCATGGCTCGGACGTCGAGGCCCACGTCCCTGGGCTCAGCTGAGTGACCGGCAATGGAGCCAATCGCTCAATCTCCCATGCCATGGGGGCCCGGTCATGCCTACGAGGACCCCCGAGCACGTCCCAAACGGGGATGAACTCATCTGACCTCAGGTCCGCCCACCATCCGCCTGGAACCTCCGCCCCGCCCGGCGGCACCAGCGGCACACCTCCGCCATCCTCCACATGCGGAGGCCCGCATCCCACCTGTGCATCGACGGCACCGATAGCCTCCCCGGCTCTCGGCTGCTCCAACTCTAGCTCCGCATCCGCCTCCACCATGGGGTCCGGCGCTGCCACCGGAACCCCCTCTGCCCCCGCCGGGGCCCCACTGCTGCTCTTCGGCTCCCCCAGCGGCACAGCTACCGCCGGGATCAGCCCCTCACCTCACGGACCTGGGCACGAAGGGTCGCCCCGCACATGCCCATCAGCACCGCATGCACTACAGACATGCCTGAAGCGGCAGTCCGGCATATGTGAACAATTCCCCGCGTTGTGCCCGTAGCACGCATCCGGCGCACCTCCGCGGCCACGCCCGCCACCATTGCGACCTCTGCCACGACCACCAGCGCCCTTGCCCCTGCATCTGCCCCCACCAGCATCCTCTGGGGTAGTCGGCCTCGGCTGCTCCTCCGCATCACGCCGCCACGAGTTCCTACCGCGCGGCGCCTTCGGCTTCGCCCCCTTCTCCTGCAAGCCGTGCTGTTGCCTGTACACCCGCCAGACTCGGTCGTACCCTTCCAGCGAGATGCCTGCCGTGGACCTCTGCACCTGCCGCACCAGATGCTCGTAGAACTCGTGGAAATGGAAGAACGAGAACTCCGCACCTTCAACTCCCCAACTTCAACTGCAGCTCCCAAATCGGCGGCATCAACTAAAATTCTACGATAAAATATAACGCAAAAGTAACCGATTGGAAACAAACGCCCCGTTTTTTTTTTTTACAAACTTCAAGCAGAAAGCAGGGCTTTCGGGGTTCGGAAGTGTGGAAACTGACTCTCCGACAACGTCCGCCGTTGTCAATCAACTGTGGACGGTCGGCCGGCCGTAGACGGCGCCACCCCGTGACACTCCCGATCGGGACGTCACACGAGCTGTGTCGTATTCCGATCGGGGCAAACCCTGAGCGACAGAAGTCGCGCCTGCTCGATTTCTTGGTTCGGAATAACCGAAATTATCGCGAGCGATAATTGTGAAATTGCGGTGTCCCCCCGGAGGTCCTGCATCAGCTCACCCGCCTCAGTGCCTCCTTTATCTTCTTCCTTGTGTTTTCCTCTCTTTCTTCCCTTTTTCTTTTCCCTGCCGTCCACCTCCACATGTTCTACTCTTCTGCTTCCTCCTCTAGTTCCCTGAGGATATCTTGTACCTCCTCCTCTCCCGTCTCTGCCGCTTCGTCTATTCTCTCCTACTGTTCCCATTGGTCTCCCTCCATTTCTTGCATCTCCTGTATTATCCTCGCGGCTTCCTCCTCTCTCGTCTCTTCCATTGGTTCGTCCTCCGTTTCCATTGCCTGTCCTAGTTCCCATTGCCTTTCCCGGCTTTGCTCATCTATCCCTGCATGGAACTGTGCCTCTGTCTCCCCGCCCTCACTGGCTTGTTCCCCTTCTCCCGAGTTTCCCCTTCGGTCGTCTTCTATAATTTCCCTGCTAATAGTCGTCGCTAGCACTTCCGCCTCATTTTCAGTGACCTCCTGCGCCTGTTCCTCCTCCCTGCTAGCATTCCTTCCCCTGGCCCCATTCTCGCTCCTTCTCGGCTCCTCCTTTCTTTTCCACTCCTCCGGGTCCGTGGTGAGGACCCGCCTGAGTTCCTGTAGCCTGGTACCCGTGTTGATTTTGTGCTTCCTTATCTGTTTGGCTACCATTCTTTGCACCGCATGCTTCCCCCGTAGGGTCTCTTCCGTTTCCTCCCCGAGCCTTGCAACCGCCTTGAGTGTAATGTATTGGGCGTTGTCATTCCATTCTCCAATCTTCGTTAGCTCGCACGCATCTTTCGCCGCCTGGTCCGCCTCTTTATTCCCTTTCATTCCTACGTGCGCTTTCACCTTCCTAAGATAGTCTCACCTCTATTCCTTTGCCGTTCGGGTTCTGAACTCTGTACAGTATTTTATGCAGCAGGTCTCTGTGTTGGTGTTTATTCATTGCATTCGGCCTCCCCCTCATCCTCGCTATTTGATATAAGCGCGTGCCGCTATCCGTGCACACTGTCACCACTCCATCGCCATTATGCTCTCGCTCTAGCGCCATGAGTATTGCCTCCAACTCTGCTCTATTCACTGTTTGTTCCTCCCCATGCCATCTTCTCATGTACCTTTTCGGGTCTCCCCGTCTCGGGTCCCATACTCCTGCCCCTGTCCTCCATTCCTTTTCCCCCTCTTCCGTGGTTACTTCCCTGAGGCTTCCGTACACGTATTCATTCAGGTCATGCCGTATTTATTCAGGTCATTGTCTAGGTCGGCCGTACTGTACCCCTACCCAATCCTCCGTTTGCTCCGTTTCTTCCCCTTCTTCCTTCTATTGCCTACTCCTTCTCCCTGGCGGAGTATTCCCCAAACAGCGACCCAAACGTCTCCGGATCGATCACTACCTCTTGGAATGTGGACTTCCATCTTTTGACCGCCTCCCACCTAATGTCTGCTTTGCTTCCCTCCTCATCCATTCGTATCGCCTCTTCCGCGGTGGGCTTCACCTGCCCCGCAGTGTAGTCCTAGTATCCCCACCATTCCTTTATTCTGCTGTCCATGTCCCTTTCCTTTTCATCCCCCCCGGTTTCTCGCATTCCCTCTGGCCTGCCGGGATTTCGTGTCGCTGCAAGGGCTTGAGGTTTATGTTGCAATGTCTCCCAACCTCCTGCTTCCTGATTTCCGTATACCATCCTTCATCCCGCCTATTGAGGGGCCTGTCCCCGGCCACCTCTTTTGTGCTTTTCACTTTGCTTTACGGGCATGACTTCAGCGCTTCACTTATTATCTCGTAGGCCCTTGTAGCATTCGGGCAGTATTTATCCCATCCTTCCGTGTTGGCTACTATCAGATTTGTTAGGGCCCAGTTGCATTTGTCCGGCCTCATCTTTTGCTCCCCGTCCAATGATCCGGTGCCAGGAATGTGAACATGCCCTCCGGTACCTCTAGTATCTGGTGTACTCTGTTCCCCTAGTGCTTGTTTATCTGCCTTCTGTACGGACTCCTTGCGTACGTGGGGTATATTCCTACCCCGAACGTTGGCTTCTCCTGGTTTGTCGCCGCAATTGTGTGCGCCATCGCCTTGTGCAGCTCTGCGTGCTCATACTCAGAATTGAACTGGTACGCCCCCAGACCCTTCCAGTCCATGTCCCATGCCGACCCCGCCAAAAAGCTCGTTCCTCTTGTATTGTGTAGTACCTGCTCGTGTGCTCGGGCACATTGAGCGGTGATGCAAATACCTTTGTGGTTAGACCGAGCGCACTCATTATTTCTGGCGGGAGCGTCCAGTGGTTTTGTAGGTTCTTTTTCCTCTGCCTCTCCTCCTCTTTGCTGGAGTTTCTTGCTAGGAGCAAGGCAATCTCGTTTTCGAAGGTGTCCACCGTAAATCCGTGTTGCAGTTGCATCCTAAGCCTTTCCCACAGCTGCTTCTGGTAAGGCCCCCCTTCTGTTTGTTCCCAACCTTTTGATATATCTTCTGTATAGTCCGCGCAGTTTACACGTGGCTATTCTTCATACCGGTCTTCCCTTGTCATTGTAGTTGTAGCTGTTCTCCCCTTCAGTTCTAATCTGGGTTTGCCCATTCTCCCCCGGGTATATGTCCTCATCCGGATTAACTTCCCCATGTTGTTTGTCCTGTTGGCTCACCCCCGGCCAATGTCCGTGTTCCCCTGTCAGGTGTCCCATCGTCTTTTCAACGTGTCCCTGCTTTTTGTTTGCCTCCGTCTCCCTTCTGCCTCTCATATCATCCAGTAGGTTTTTCGTTTTCCCGGTATTCCCCTGTATATCACCATATCGTACATACCCGGCCATACCCGACGTCTTGCGCTCCGCTAGCTCCTTTATTCCGTTGTCTAGCTTCATCTTGGCATCCTTCCGTTGTCCATCCTTCAAACACGGACAGGAAAGCTCCTACTTGAAGAAAGTTACCGCTCTGGTGAGGGCATCTCTTCAACCTCTTCCTGACTCACGGCCTCATCTTGCACGGCAAATTGTTGTAAGCCAGCTTTCAAACTCTCAGGAGGTCGGCGGCTGGGGGTCCCAGTGATGGTGATTGCTTGATATTCTCCCACTTTAAGCTCTCGAGCAAATCCAAAGTCGATAATGACCACCTTTATGCCATCCTAAAACAAGTTTGTAGAAAAGCAAGAAAATAAGTATATGCGTCTATTCAACGCCATCCTTCGAGAGCTTTGTGCATGATGCAACATAAGCTTTCGAACAAGGGCGCACATAACTTATATCAAAAGGAATAGTCCACAAGTGCCACAATCAGAACTATGATGCTCGCCTATTCCATTCGTAGGACCACACGTTTCCTCGGCATAGGTGGTGGGGTTGGGAGTGGTGGAGCCTAGGTTGTGAGGAGGCTTGAAGTGGAGTGGAAACGTCTTTGCTTCACTCTAGAGGTTGACCGCAAGCAAGCTTTGCTGATTGCCCAACATGATGCAATCAAAGGACTTAGGAGAGGGAGCAGGGCAAGCAACTCACTGGCTCGCGTTTGAACAAAATATTTTCAGCCTTAATGTCTCGATGCACAATATTCTGAGCGTGCATATACCGAATTGTCGAGAACAACTTGAAGGCGATGTCCTTAACAACTTGTTCACGCAAGCGTCCACCCATACTCTCTGCCAAATCCTTCAGGCTTCCATCCATGAGAGGTGTGAGGATGTATATATATATTCAGTAAATCGATCCTTGGGTTTGGCGACGAATGCTGCGATGACGCTCAGTATGCCTGCAACAATGTCCATACCAGCTCCAGAGCCTTTACAATAAAGTTTTTTTTCTCTCTCACCATCTAGCTTTATCGTAAAGGCTCTGGAGCTGGTATGGACACTGTTGCAGGCATACTGAGCGTCATCGCAGCATTCGTCGCCAAACCCAAGGATCGATTTACTGAATATATATATACATCCTCACACCTCTCATGGATGGAAGCCTGAAGGATTTGGCAGAGAGTATGGGTGGACGCTTGCGTGAACAAGTTGTTAAGGACATCGCCTTCAAGTTGTTCTCGACAATTCGGTATATGCACGCTCAGAATATTGTGCATCGAGACATTAAGGCTGAAAATATTTTGTTCAAACGCGAGCCAGTGAGTTGCTTGCCCTGCTCCCTCTCCTAAGTCCTTTGATTGCATCATGTTGGGCAATCAGCAAAGCTTGCTTGCGGTCAACCTCTAGAGTGAAGCAAAGACGTTTCCACTCCACTTCAAGCCTCCTCACAACCTAGGCTCCACCACTCCCAACCCCACCACCTATGCCGAGGAAACGTGTGGTCCTACGAATGGAATAGGCGAGCATCATAGTTCTGATTGTGGCACTTGTGGACTATTCCTTTTGATATAAGTTATGTGCGCCCTTGTTCGAAAGCTTATGTTGCATCATGCACAAAGCTCTCGAAGGATGGCGTTGAATAGACGCATATACTTATTTTCTTGCTTTTCTACAAACTTGTTTTAGGATGGCATAAAGGTGGTCATTATCGACTTTGGATTTGCTCGAGAGCTTAAAGTGGGAGAATATCAAGCAATCACCATCACTGGGACCCCCAGCCGCCGACCTCCTGAGAGTTTGAAAGCTGGCTTACAACAATTTGCCGTGCAAGATGAGGCCGTGAGTCAGGAAGTGGTTGAAGAGATGCCCTCACCAGAGCGGTAACTTTCTTCAAGTAGGAGCTTTCACAATATTATTGCATGAAATCACTATTTGCATGCACACTTGTTTTCCCAAAAAGCATATGAACATCGGTTGCTTTACCATACTGTGGAATGTGTGAATGTGGTTGGATGCTTTTGCAGCTTGTTGTTGTTGTGAAGCGTCATCCATCCCTATGCCACTTCGATCCCCATTTGTGATTTGTTGAGTGCCGTGATGAGCTATTCTGCATCGCTTTGTGCTGGATCCTTATTGTGTTAACTGTTGTGATTTGTTGTGCTGGGCTCTTTTCCACGTTGTGCACTTGGTTGTTATATTGCCCCAAGTGTTGTGCTATGCGGTGTCTTATTTTGCTATAATGAGTAGTGGGCATGTATTGTGAGCGTTGTGTAGTGCCAAGCAAGTCTGCTCTGCTCCAATGTGGCCGCGTTGATTCCTTGTTGTGCTCTATATCGCACTATGGTATGTTGTGGTTGCACTATTGCAGTATGAGGTCTCCTAGAGCTCAACGTCTGCTCAAGCTCAACGTTGTGCTTTGTTTTGCTATTCTGAGGGTTTATATTGTGCTTCACTACATCATTGAGTGCCGGCGTGTGATAACGTTTGAAATTCAATTTTAATTGGGCATGTGCATAAATATGGTTGCACCACATGGCCTACATATCTCTTAAAACGTATTTGAATGTTGTGGCCAAGGAGCTATTATGTTCTGAACTTACCACTTGTGATGCAGAAACGATGCAAGCCGGGAAATGAAGGCCATTCGAGCCAGTCAGCATGAATAATTGGAGCTGGAGGTGCCGGAAGCAGATTCTACTTTTCCGTGCTTCGTGTGCTGGGAGAGCGACGTGTTCTCTCACGCTAAGTGGCAAACTTGGGAGCCGATCCTGAACCCGCTGCGCCGCAGGGACGGGCGCGCGTTCGTGAAGACCAACCTTTGCGCGATTTGCGCGGGAGAGGTGTGGGAGACGGACTCGGACAGCGTCTGGTTTCCGATCGGCAGGGGTACAACTTTTGGCCTGCGAGAAGAGCTTGGTAGACATGGCAGGTCAACGAGGAGAAGGCGGGAACCGGAGGCTGTCGTCGCCGGAGGTGAACCGGACGCTAGATCAGTACCGGCCGGCGGCGGTCTGGTGTACCAGAACCAGGATCGCAGCGGTGGAGAGGCTGCTGGTGCTGGCTCATCCCTCCAGGCCAACGACGAAGAGCGAGGTGCTGGAGGATCGGAAGGACATGCTGATCGAGTTCCAGCGGCTGGAGGAGGCGATCGTGGGAGACATGCCGAGGGACCTGGAGGGCCCCACCGACGATCTGGTGGAAGTGAGGCTCCTTGAGACTGACCGGCGAGTGGTGCGCGGTGAGTGGCCATTGGGGGAGCCAGGAGACAGGTGGGAGAGCCTGCGCGGAGTGGCAGCAAAGGAGCGACGCAGGGTCATGGCGTGGGTGACGGCGGCGAGGGACATGCAGCAGGAGACGCGGCCAGGATCGCAGCCGTCTCCGAACGGGAGCGGCAGCCCCGGGTCTTCGGGGCCCTCGCCCAGAGGCGTGCTGCGCACGGAGGATGAGGTGCAGCGCATGGTGGACGCGGCGGTCGCGGCGGCGCTGGCGGGGCGCGGCCCGATCAGCCAGGGCGGCAGCGGTAAGGAGCGTGATCCACCCGTGTCACTGCGAGATGTGGCGCGGGCGTCGGCAGGGAAGCGCCGGGGGTGGTCATGGACGGAGTGCGAGCGCGTGATCACGGAGATCAGGGTGGCCGCGGCGCGCAAGGCAGCCGAGCTGGCGCGGGTGAAGCACAGCTTTGGGCGGCACCCGACGAGGCGAGTAGAGCCGTGGGAGTTCGAGCTGCTGGACAGCAAGTTCCCCGCGTGCAGGCAGGAGCAGTGCGGGCTGGAGGAGCTGCCGGAGAGCAAGAAGGTGCGCACAAAGCATCTCCATGCGTACATCGGCCTCGCACTACGGGAGCTGGCGGACATGCAGCGGGCGCTGGCAGGTGTGCCGGGGATCGAGCAGCCGGTGTTCGACGAGGAGTGGGCGGCAGCGGCCGCAACGAGCAGGAAGAGGCGAGCGGTGCGGCAGCCCAGCGGGTCGGACGGCGAGGACAGCGAGAGCGAGGAGAAGAAGCGGGCGGCAGCGAAGGCGCGATTCGGGTCCCTTCGTACGGCGACGGACGAGGAGCTTCGGCGAGCGCTGGACGGCAGCCTGGCGGTGAAGGACATCACGCGCCCGCCAGGTGAGATCGCTGTGCCTGCTAGACCCTTCCTCCCCGCAGGTGGGGCGCTTAAGGGGATGGACATCCGGGTGTCGCGTCCCGGAGGCGACTACGAGGAGGGAGGCGCGGAGTGGCGATTGGACGCGAAGAGGGGGCTGGTGCTGGAGGCGAAGGCCAAGCACTGCCGCAGCTTCGACGAGTGGGACGAGACCTTCACGGTGCTGGCGTGCAAGGCCCCCGAGGAGGCGCGGGACCTGCTGCTGCAGTTCCGGAAGTGGATGCGTCTCATGTCGATCGACTACTCGTGGGACCACCTCCGCAAGTTCTACGATCATCTCTGCGTACGCATGGAGAAGGAGGCCTCCACCACCTTCGAGCTGGTGTCGTACACGGCCCATTGGGAGATGTACAAGAGGGACAAGGGCATCAAGATGAAGGGCACAGGTGGCGGAGGCAGCGGCAGCGGAGGCGGCAGCTGGGGAGGAGGCGGGGGTAAGTACTCCCGCAAGACGCAGGACCAGCCAGCGGACGCCGAGCCGAAGGAGGGCGCGCAGCGGGACCGCGGAGGAGCGGGCGGTGGCAAGGGGCGCGATGCCATCAAGTCGGGTGCGTGCTTCTCGTTCAACTCTGCTGCGGGATGCAACCGCAAGAACTGCAGGTTCGCGCACAAGTGCACGAAGTGTGGCGACAAGGGCCACGCGCACTACGATGGGCACGAGTGCACGGCGCCGGCGGGCGCCAGAGGGTGACGGTACTCGCGGTGGAGCCCGGGGGAGGCCACGCCCCCGGGGGAGCCGGAAGGTGGCAGGGGGGCGCGGGGGGCGCCAGACGGGGAGATCGTTGCGGAGCCGGAGGAGGTGCACGTGGAGGATGTTACGATGGCGAGCGGCGATCAGGAGCCCGAGCCTGCAGGTGAGGCGCGGGGGATGCAGGTGGAGGACGCGGAGCCGTGGTGGGCACGGCTTCGGAGGCTGCTGGTAGCGCCGGTGTGGGATGCAGCGGGGGCGCCGTTACCGGCGGCGCCGGCTGCGGCGCGGCGCCGGCGGTGTCCCCGGCGGGTACCGGGTGCGGTGAGCACTACCCGGCGGTGGCGGAGTCGAGATCGGCGAGGTGGCCGGCATTGCGTGCGGCGATCGTGGAGGGCGCCAAGGCGCGGGGCCTCTCCGGCACGGGCACGACGGAGGAGGAGCGCGCTCGCTTCCAGCAGGAGGTGCGCGATGTGGGAGCGCAGGTACCGCTGATGTCGGAGAGAGCGCACCTTCTCGCGGAGGCGCTGAAGGATTGGCCAGACGTGGCCTTCCTGGTGCGAGGTGCGGCATGTGGCGTCGGTTTCCCCTTTGCAGGCGAGGAGCCGGACGAGCCGTACATCGTGGAGAATTACGTGGGAGACGAGCACGCGGAGGCCATGACCGCGGAGCTCGCGAAGGAGATGGCCGCGGGGAGGATCTTCGACGCTCGCGATTGGCTACCGCGGGGGAGTGTCGGCCCTCGGGATTGTAGAGCGACTCCGCAAGGGGAAGCTCAAGTACCGTCCCGTTTGGGACTACTCGCGGCCTTCGTTCGTCGGCGTCAACGACTGGATCGACCTCCAGAAGGACGAGTTCACGTCGGTCAAGGACGCGTACGCGCTGCTACGACCGGGCATGTACATGGTGAAGGTGGACCTGGAGGAGGCGTACGGGTCGTTGCCTGTCGCGTCGCAGTACTGGGCAGCGCAGTGCTTCCAGTGGCGCGGCAAGCGGTACATGGACACGCGCAGCCCTTTCGGGAACCGCGCGTTGCCGGGCATCTTCATGCGCTACACGCGGGCGATTGTGGCGTGGATGCAGGCGCAGGGAGTGCTGTGCGTCGGTTACTTAGATGACTTCTTCATGGTGGCGCGCACAGCAGCTGAAGCTCAAGAGATGATGGACCTCATGATCGCGTTCGTGACCATGCTGGGCTTCAAGGTGAACAGGGCCAAGTGTGAGGGTCCAGCGCGACGTCTGGAGTTCCTTGGCGTGTTACTGTGCACTGATGGCGAGACATGCACAGCGTCGATCGACGAGGAGCGCGTGCAGCAAGTGACGAGCAAGCTGCGGGAGATGCGCGCGGAGGCGGCGACGGGACCGGTGCGCAGGCGGAAGCTGGAGTCCCTGTTGGGGCTGCTGGCATTCTGCGCGCAGGTGGTGTGGAGCTGTCGCTCTACACGCGACAGGGCTTCGCGCTCGTCGCGGCGACAGTCGGCAGGTCGCGCGTGACGGTGAGCACGGGCGTGATGCAGGACCTGAAGGTGGTGGAGCGCGTCATCCGTTTGTACAACGGGCGCAAGGTGGTGCTGCACAAGGAGGACGTGCACGAGGACGCCTTCGCGACGGACGCGTCGCTGAGGAAGGGGATGGGCGGGCATTGCCAGCCCGACTACTTCCTCGTCTCGTGGGAGGACCTGGCGGAGATGCCGCAGCGCGACTTCTACCCTTTCACGAGCAAGGCGAAGTCCCACATCAACTACCTCGAGCTCTTCGCGGTGTGGTGGGCGCTGGCGCTGTGGGCGCACAGGCTGTCGGGGTGGACGCTGGTGGTACGGATCGACAACCAGTGCGCGCTCACTCAGGTGGACAAGTTCTGGGGGCCGGTCGAGTACATCCCGCTGCTGCGCAAGATCTTCTACCTCTGCGCGCAGCACGACATCCGGCTGCGCCCGAAGTACATCTCGTCGAAGGACAACCTCCTGGCGGACTTGCTCTCGCGGCTGAAGCTCGAGGAGTTCCACATGCGGTGGGCGATGCGCAAGCGGGAGGTGCTGTGGAGGCAGGACCGGGACGACTGGCAGTTCTCCCCGGTCCTGTTCGCGGAGATGGACGAGGAGTTCGGGCCGTTCACCCTGGACGCGTGCGTGGCGTCCTCGCGGGCGAACGCATTCTGCGTGCGGAGCTGGAGCGCGGAGGATGACGCGCGCAAGCAGCACTTCGACGGGCTCAACACGTGGGCGAACCTCCCATTCTCGGTGATGTACGAGATCTTGCTCAACTTCTTGAAGTGCAAGCGCAGGCAGCAGATGGGCACGGGCGGGTGCTTTCTGGTGCCGGTGTGGGAGGGGGACGAGGCGTACGAGCTGGTGTCGGGGATGCGCGAGGTGTTCCGTCCGGTGCGCAAGTACCGGGCGGGCACGATGCTCTTCACAGCGCCAGCGCTGGACGGCAAGGGCCGCTCAGAGTGGGGGGCCACTCGGTGGGATGTGCTGGTGGTGCGCGTGCCACTGGAGCCAGTGGAGTTGCCTGACTGGGTGTGATCGGGGCGCAGAGGAGCTGCTGGAGGAGCTGGCAGTGGCGGTGGAGCGCTACCAGGACGGGGCGTACGCCGAGAGCACGCAGAGGTCCTACGACACGGGGGTCAAGGCCTTCCTCACGTTCTGCGTGCGCTTCGCGTGCCTGGGCACGCTGGAGCCATTGCTCCCGGCGTCGGATGCCACGTTGGCGCGCTTCATTGCGTTCTCGGCGTGGTTCGTGCAGCCAGGGACGATCAAGTCCTACCTGGCGGGTGTGCGGTCCCTTCACTTGCAGCAGGGGGTGGAGTGGACGCCGGTGGCTCACAGGTTCTGGGTGGCGGCAGCTCTGCAGGGCGTGCGCAGGCAGTGGGACCGGCCTGCTAAGCCGGTGATGCCCATCACGTTGCGGGACCTGGCGCGCATGGCGGAGTTCGCTGACATGGAGTCGATCACGGGCTTGGCGCTGTGGGCGGCCATCCTGGTGGGGTTCTACGGCTTGTTCCGCAAGGATAACCTCACTGTGGGGAAGTCCCAGGCGTGGAACGCCAGGGGTGCGCTGGTGAGAGAGGATGTGCTCTTTGAGGAGGCTGGAGATGTGGTGTGGATCCGAGTGAGGCACTCGAAGACCATCCAGTGCGGGGAGCGCTACCACTGGGTGCCGCTGGTGGCGGTGCCGGGGTCGAGGCTGTGCCCGGTGGAGGCCCTCCGCCGGCTCATGCTGGCCACGGAGGGATTGCCGGAGGAGGCGCCCCTCTTCCAGGTGGAAGGGAGGGGCAAGCGGGGCGCGCTGGTGCCCATGGCGCACGCGGCGCTGGTGGCGGGGCTGAAGAGCCTGGCCGAGCGGGTGGGGCTGGACCCAGCCCGGTATGCCGGGCACTCGCTCCGTAGGGGCGGGGCCACGGCAGCCATGCGGCTGAAGGTGGAGAAGCTCTACATCAAGCTGCAGGGGGACTGGAAGTCCGACTGCTGGGAGAGGTACTGCGAGCTGGACGACGAGCAGCGGCTCATCCTTCCGGCCGCGTTCGCGGAGGCAGCGAAGGAGCTCTCATGAGGTGACGGCACGCTCCTTTGCACATTCCCTCCCCTTCACATGTGGCTCTGGGTGCCTGTTAGGTCTGTCAGGTGAGCGGCTGCTTTGCAGATTGGGCGGCAGTGTCTCTGAAGAGTAGCACAGTGGAAGCTTCGAGGGCTGTACCGACAGCCGCCAAGGGCCTATTTCAAGAGAGCGCTGCTAGAGACCCGCTGCCAGAGAGCAGTGGAGGTGACAGAGCAGTGGAGGTGACAGAGCAGCTTGCTAGAACTAGCTTAGAAGCTTCGTGCACGAGACTCTTAGAGACCTGCTCCACCTGACAGAGAGGGAGACAGACACTCATGCCACATGCTGAGAGACCGAACAAGCCAGACGGTGGCAATTAATATATTGGAATATATGAATCTGCCAAGACCTCTGCTTGCTTGTTGTGACCGGTGCTCTCTGCGGGGGAGGGGGGAGAGTGCATGCTTCGTACAATAATAGACAATTATTATTTGGAAAATAATAATTTGGGTTATTGTAGAAGCAATGCGCGCGAGCCCTAAGTGTAGGGTTGCCAGGCCCGTCTGCCAGAGCGATGCCACACCGTGTCTGTGGCATCGGGACGGGGGGAGTCATCGATCACAGGATCGGTGACACGTGACACGTCTGGGGGCTTGACACGAGAAGTTGGTTGTTAGCAACTTTCTCATGAGGTGTCAAGCAGTTTTTCGGAATCTCAGCCTCAGGAGCAACGCTCCATCACTGTTCTTCCTTTCTTTTCCCACCCACCCACACCTGCAAGGGATGATGCATTGGGGTTTGTTGTTTGGTGGCAGGTGGCGGCAGTGTCTCTGAAGAGTAGCACAGTGGAAGCTTCGAGGGCTGTACCGACAGCCGCCAGAGGGCCTAGTTCAAGAGAGCGCTGCTAGAGACCCGCTGCCAGAGAGCAGTGGAGGTGACAGAGCAGTGGAGGTGACAGAGCAGCTGGCTAGAACTAGCTTAGAAGCTTCGTGCACGAGACTCTTAGAGACCTGCTCCACCTGACAAAGAGGGAGACAGAAATTCATGCCACATGCTGAGAGACCGAACAAGCCAGGCGGTGGCAATTAATATATTGAAATATATGAATTTGCCAAGACCTCTGCTTGCTTGTTGTGACCGGTGCTCTCTGTGGGGGAGGGGGGAGAGTGCATGCTTCGTACAATA
>LGRX02006952.1:0-25904 GCA_001247695.2 Cymbomonas tetramitiformis
GACCAAGATCTAGCAATCTATCCCGCGCTTCCTAGTGCATTTCCAATAGCCGTGATCGACGGCGTTCCTCCATCTCCAGATATTAGCCCCCCTCCTTCTCCTCCTCCTTCGCCCCCAGAAAGCGACATCGAAGAGTAAATAAAAGGCGAGCAGACTCCACCCTCTGCTCACCTGTGGCTTTTGCCACACCCAGCTCTCGATTTGATCAGCTCTACAGTTAGCATGTCGCAGCACACTTCAGAGTCGCTTTCCAACATGGGAGTCAGTGCAGAGCCGCTACGCCCCCCATTATTTTCACCCCTCACCTTTCCGTCCCCCACCGCATACGCTTCCACTTTCCCCTTCCCACTCCCGGGCACCACCATGCCCTATACCGCAGTACCACGCCCATATACGCTGCCCGATGGCACCCCTGCACAAGCTGTATGGAATGGCTCCAGCTGGGTACTCCCCCAATCAACGCCCATTGCTGGGGGAGTGTCCCCAGTACCATTTACATTGGGTACCCCACGCCATAACAACAGCAGCAATGGCTTGCGTACCAGCAACAGTGGCCACAGCAGCAACAACCGCTGGAACCAATGCAGCAGCAGCTACAGCAGCAGCAGCTACAGCAGCAGCAGTTACAGCAGCAGCAACAGCAGCAGCGGCAGCAACAGCAGCAGCAGCAGCAGCAGCAGCAGCCACAGCCGCAACAGCTGGTACCTACCACTTCAATGCTGTATGACCCTACGGCGGACCCCTCACTGCAGCCGCCCTTCATTAGCATTGGCGCCGCGATTCTCCCTGGCCCCCTGCAGGCACCCCCTGATGGCGGATTCCGACAAGGCGCTCCGAGCGGGGCCTCGCTTTTGGTGCGCCACCTTCCAGCGGTGACAGCTGACCCAGAGGCCCGCAGGCGCCGACGCTCCCGAAGGGAGTCCTCGGGCCCGGCAACGCATGGCAGGCACATCCCGAGCCTGAGCCGCTCGCCAGAGCACTCCGACCCCGAGTCCGGAACGGACGCCAGCCGCACCAGTACGGGGTCCAGGGGGAGCCGGGGCACACTTGCGCGGGCAGAGCGCAGGCGGAGAGCCGCTCGCAGATCCGGGTCTGATTCGGACGCGAGCAACCGAAGTGAGCATATCCGCAGGGAGGTCCTTGCGGCAGTGCAAGCCCTGGACCTCTCCGCGGTGCTCTCAAGAGAGCTCGCCCCGCCAGGCGCAGCGGTATCTGCAGAAACCCCCCCATCAGGCGACCCCCAGAGCAGTGCACAGGGAGCCCTGACGGCGGATCGGCCCCTCGAGGCGGACGCTGCAGACAGCGAGACCCCTCCAGAGTCTCTGACTGTCACTGGAGCGGTCCCTATTGAGCCTCCCACTCAGGCCCCCCTAAACATGATGGTGGCTCGCCGACGACAATCGATGGAGTCGGTGGTGCATGGCGGTGGTGACCCTGATTCAGAGCGCAGAGTCCCCAGCCCCAGGAACTCGCCCCCAAGTCCCCCTGATGATCCACCCCCAGACCCTTCTGGTGATCCCGATCGGGGACCCGGTCCCTCTTACCCCCATTATCCAAAGGTCCGGGCCCTCTTCATCACCCACGACGGCGGATCACTGTGGGTACATCAGTCAACGGGGGTACGAGGCGCGGCGACTGTCTCTTTACCACGAGACGAACGTCACAGGGCTGGAGTACAAGGCGACACCATCCTCTTCACCATCATGCATCTGTTGGGAGCCCCATTGACAGCCTATGCACGCATGGGAGGTCGCCTTCATCACACTCCGCTGCTCCTTATAGTTATTGTGCAAAACAACACCCTGCGACAAACTTGAATGTCTACCACCTAAACCGGCACAATCCTACGACCACACGGCTATTCCCTGTTGACGCAACTCCTCAGGATTCTGGCAACACAAATGCCGATAGGAAAGAAGATGACATCTAGTACTTGTCTAATTTTACTGCTCAAAATCATAGCGCTAGAAAGAACGACGGTGCGATTCAGTATTCCTGCGCACGACAAAGCTTGCAATCTGGTGCACGATACAAAAGCCTGTGAAACACGTCCCAACATTTGTTAGTGTGTAGGCGGCAAAGAAAATAAAAGCACTTCTGCTAATGATTGCGCACCTTTACAGTACAGTACAAGTAATGAAAAGCATCGAAAAACTGCGCTAGGAGGACGCGAGCACGACTGCGAGCTTAGAAAAGAAAGAGATAAGTGTAGATCACTGTGGAGTACTCGGTACGGAGTACAACACCCGAATGAGATGATGACAGAATGTGACACTATAGTAATAGAAGTAGTCGGTGCTCCGGATGGAGCTCCGATAAAACATCTGTATCAGAACTTTCGGGTTGAGATGTGAAGAGTTCAAAAGTTAACAGTGTTGCCAAAATAAAAATTGTATACAGCCGATTGCGCTTGAATAAAGTGCCTCGTGTTTGTGCTCAGTGACGTTGCCTGTAGTATTAGTGTTAAAACCTAGAGTATCGATTGCATACTTGCCCCTGAGTCTTAGCTTGCTATGGCTGAATAATTATAGTACGGAACAAGTAGATAATGCTGAGAGTGTAAACTCCCACAAAATGGTTCCAGTTCGCTGGTTCCGCGGGATGTGAGCTTTCTTTTTGCGCAGAATTCTGATCCTTTTTAGCGCGATGTTTACGATTGGCCTTTGTTCCTTTGCGTCGATGAGGGAATGCGCGGGTTGGCGTGCGGAATGGGAGTTGGTGACTGGTGTGGCGTGATGTCGTGCAGGATCGTGGCGTGATCTCGCGTACTCCGCCTTCCGCAATTTCGCGGCGCTAATGGTGAATTTGCGCGCACGTGTTTAGCCTTGTTTGCTTACTGGTGCATACAGAGCGCACAGGCCCCAGAGGGGCGGCTTCTCACAGCGCGGCCGGCGAAATTATTTAAGCTCCATTTTGCAGACGATTGCACGCCTTCGCGGCGGAAGCGCTGGCCATTTTTCTCAATTGCTCGGTGGATCGTTTGCCTTTTGGGGTTAGATCAATTTTGCTCCCTTGAGGCTTGGGCTCGCGAGCGATCTAGTCTCTGTCCTACTGCGGGAATCGTTGCCGCGCCTTTCAGGCCGGTTTAGTTGCGGAATCCTAATAATAATAATAATAATAATAATAACAACAACAACAAAACATTTACACCGAATAAGAGGACAACGTCCTAGGAGGCTGTAACCCTGCATGTGGCATGCTGGCAGAAGGATTCCTAGCGAATTTCGCG
This sequence comes from Cymbomonas tetramitiformis, assembly GCA_001247695.2. Taxonomy (NCBI): domain Eukaryota; kingdom Viridiplantae; phylum Chlorophyta; class Pyramimonadophyceae; order Pyramimonadales; family Pyramimonadaceae; genus Cymbomonas; species Cymbomonas tetramitiformis. The sequence goes on from LGRX02006952.1 coordinate 3,230, forward strand.
TTGCGAATTTAGTAGCGAATTCCTGTTGTGTGGCGGGTGTTGCTGCGGCATAGCACAAAGCATACTGGTTTCGCAATTTTGAGCGAAATGTTATATTCGGATGATGGGATTTTCGACAGTCGATCGGGTCGGTCGGGCCACTGCCCTCGGTAGGGATGTCGGTTCGGGTATGTCCTCAGGGGCGCGCTCGCGAGGCCGATCTTTCGGTGGTCTAGGCAAAATTGAGTTTTGGGGCGCCGCGGGTCGGTCTGATGGTCGAGATTGGCGCCCCAGCACGGGGGGGAAGGTGTGCTGCGCTATCTAGAGAGCCAATACAGGAACCCTGAGCCTCTGACACCTCCTCCGGGGTTGTCAGGGGTGTCTTCTGGCGGCCAGTCGGCCACAGTGCTCGCGCAAGGAGCAGTCCCGTGGGCACTCGGAGCGTCAGGTGCGCGCGCCAGCCGGTATGAGCCGGGAGCTCAAAGCTCCGTCGAAGGTCCCGGAGTTGGAGATGGGAGCAGCTCCGCCGGCCTCCGTGCTCGCGAGGGAGCCGGGGTCACGAGGGCGCACAATGCGTCAGAAGCGCTCGCCAGGTGTCCAGCTGGCCACAGTGCTCGCGTGAGAGTCATCAGTGAAGGGCGGAGAAGCTCTGCTAGCCGACAAAGTGAGAGTTCATGCTATGTCTCGATGAGTATATGTCATATTTTGACACCGCCTACCTAGCACTGTATATACGACATGATGACATATACGATATGCTATGCAATATGATATCATTATGGCGTATGACAACATACCATTAAGACACTATCTGATATGACATGACGACACCGATGTCATGACTATGGATCTGCACGACCCATGATGGGTAGGCCTATACTTCTACTACCTCCACAACCATCCGAGTAGGCGATAGGAAGCCATTCGGACTTTGACAGCTAGGCACAAGACGCCCTACAAGAATCAAGAAAATGAAACAAACGCTCAAAGGTTGATAGGGGGTTGATAGGGCATTTGAGACTCCGCCACTACCTGAAGTGGTCATCTAGTCCGAAGGCCTACCATATTCAGTGTTGCATAAATGCACTAGAGTGTCATATTCATCTGTTTGAGAGTATGCATCATTCTTATTTTGATTTGCGAGTCTTGAGCGAACATAGATATACAATTTTTGCAAGAGATATTTCAGAAACACAAGTTGATTTTACACTTGTGCAACTACCTCCACTTTGGTATTGCATAATAGAGAACAAACATGAATGTTGTATGTTTGACAAAACAAAGTGGATACAAGTATTTGCTTCAAACTTCAACAATGCTCTCAACCTGATATTCTTCCAAAGATGTGCATAGCATTATCGGAATCCATTTACACCTGTAGTCCTACGGCACACTAACCTCCAAAAGATTTTCTGGGTCCTACGTGCCCAAAAAGTATAGTTTTGTTTGGTGATACACAACTATCGTGTCTGGCTACGCTACGTGTGCTCACAGTTTCCGAACACTTACGCAGAGAACTCTCATCAACAATCCCTCCACCGGGCCCTCAACCGAGGCGGAAGACGTTGGCAGTTTCCGTCTCTTTCAGCCCAGACTTTCTTGCCCCCTCCCGACATAGGTGCAAATCATCCAGGGTTGTGCTTCTACCGCTGACAGCAAAATACCCACGCACGGCTTGTTTTGTGTCAGGATGCATGTACTCGACCAACACAATACCCTCGACCGGAAATTCCTTCGACATTCCTGCCAAGCAGGGAACTAACTTATTGGCATGGATAGGTGGAAAGCGGTTTAACTTGCTTAAGTCGCCTTTAAGCTTAAAGAGCGAGTAGATTTTCCCCCGCGCAAGTGTGATAAGCATTTTCCCCTTGGGCTCGCAGCTGCACGCAACCTCTTTGCCGTTGTGATCCGCGAGAACGAATCCACATGCGCCATCCTTCGGCATCGTCGCGCAGGTTGCCTTGGCCTCTGCGATAAGCGGGCCTGCTATTGCTCTCAGTGGGTCGCTCGGATGAACCTGCGCGAGCTCGTGCACGTGGCTTTTATCATCATCGGTTGAGGAGTTGGCGGTAATTTCGGCGATAAAATTTCTGTATTCCCCTTCCTGCAACACGCCGTCACGATTTGCATCGAACTTTTCCATCAACTCCTTTGCACGCGCAGAAGCATTCGGCTCACCCTGCGCCTCCAGCACCTTGGCAAGCTCCTTGACATTGACGGAGCCATCGCCATCGGTGTCGGCAACTTGAAACGAGGATGCCTTGCTCTTTCCACAACCCATAATGCGTATTCCTGCGACACAAACACGCCGGGAAAAAATTCAGTCGACACATACGTATATTTCAAGCCTGACTGCATCTGAGTGAATTAAATTAATCCCACTTTCAAAAGGCGCACGTCTCAGTCCGCATAATGAAAGCGCCAAACAGCACGACCACTGCGGACATCAAGAGGTACTCTACTCACTTTCTCGACACTTTCTGCTCCAGAGTGCCCGCTCCAAACCATTTCCCGTGCGCAAGACTTCCCCAGAAAACCCAAAACAACTCCATTCACTGGAAGAACTCCCTCCCATACATATTGTGCGCCCCGCCACGAATCCAACTGCGGAGTTGAGGGCGCACCGCCGCGATCCCTCCGGAGTCACTTCCTCGCGCCGCAAAGATGTTCTACGGGGTGCTTGCGCAGTTGGCGGTCACAGAAATGGCGCACCAAGTCACAAATAAATGCATTGACACCTTCACAGTCTCACTCTAAGGAAATATGTTATATTAACACCCAACAATACCCACCCTCGACGAGAGGTGTATGTTGGTGTAGATGTAGCATGCTTGTAACGGTGTATCGTTAGTACCTCTGCTCCTTATAATTTGGAACCGGACCAAATTACCTTACCTTACCTTACTTACCTTACTTAATCGGCAGCAAAGCGCGAATCCCAACGGGCGACACAGACGAACTTCCGATCTCACGATCGCCAGACGCTAACGATGACAGTGCCACTGCAGTCGCGTACATTTACCGCGACGCCACCCTCGCGTTATGGCATGGCATGTTGGGTGTTTTGCCATTTTGTCACCGCGCGATGCGCTTCCCCCCACCACCGCCCCCCTCCCCGCCGCTAGATTTTATTATTTTCCCGCCGCCGATCTCCCGGGTGGGTTCCCGGCGATATCTGGCTGCCGCGGCCCGCCCGCGCCGCATTATTCCGGCCGATCCGGCGCCGCAGTGTGCATCCGGCGAACGATGCGAAGCGAATCAGGGGTACGATGTGGGGGGATGGTCCGACTGAAGCAAACTGTCAAGGTCGCCCCGGGGGCCCTGACGCAACATGCATCGATCATACTCATGAGAAACCCGAAATAAACTAGCTATATGAGGGGGGGAAAGAAGGCGGTACGACAACTGCAATAAGGCAGCAGCTGAAGGACAATGGCTGCGGATAATATTACCAGAGTAGGGCTGGCGGCTTGCGCCGCCAAGTTATTACGAAGGGAAGATTGTCTGAGAGGGGCGCGTGTCGCAGTGACATCATCATAACGTGTGACACCGCGACCGCAACTACGATGCTTCAGGTGTGAGTGACACAAGAAGTCACATACTACTAGCTAGATACTACTATAGGGTACCCAATATTGTACTCTACGTGACACTACCTTCACGGGTATGCGACTTTCCCCCTTAGGGGAGCAGCGGGGTGCACCCTTAGTTTCACCCCTCGCCTGGATGTCACCTGCAGTGCGGCCTGTGTCACAGTGTCAGGCTCCCGAAACACTTAGCCAGACATCATATTATTTTATCTGACTTTAGTATTCCAAGAGCCAGCACACCTGCATTTTCACAGTTACAAAACAGCATATATATAGTCATATATCTCCTGTTTGATCAGGTTACCGGCCCACGCACCTTTGTGTTGGCTTATTGATCTCTCTGGTCCGCTTCGCTTTTTCGCGACTCTATCGACATCTTTTGGCAGCAACCGACATCAGCCGCACCGCACCACTCGCAGCACGTCACGGCACGGCAAGCAACATCTCGACATCTTGACATCTTTTTCGCGACATCTTCAGCTGTTTTTATTGCACACCTCGTGTGCTTCAAGTTACAACTGGACCCGCAATATTTTATTCCGACAATGGCTTCGACTCGACGTGAGGGACTCGCGTCCGCTCTGCGCGCTGCCCGCACACATCAGGGCGGAACACCGTCACATTCACCTTCCGATTCGCAGTCTACTCCTGCCTCGTCCCGTAGACCACGCAGAATTGTTGGAACTTCTTCATTGCGCTCAAAACCGACATCAACGGTCAACGCTCCTACGGCTTTCGACTACTTCAACGATCCCGACGTTTTGACCACCACGCCTGTGGAGGAGGGGCGCGAGGATGAGTACATCGAGCAGCTCGCCTACGCTTTTCAATATGGGAGTGACCTCCTCTCGTTCCTGAAGTCTACTGGCCTCAAAATGCCCACTGGTTACACTTTGGACACCACGACTGCCGACGTGGACTTCAACGCCCTCCTCTCGGGATTGGCCCATGTGCTGTACCCCGTCTCCTACAGCGAGGCGGCCAAGCTCCTGGACCTCGAGCACGACCATGACTTTTACCACGTCACCATCAACGAGATCCTCTTCAGCATCCTTCCGCACCCGCTTCGTGGCAACGCACTGAGCGTCTACCACGAGTGTGCCCGCCACCACCCTGCTGACGGCCGCTACGCCCTTCAGCGCTTACGGTACGAGGTGGAGGGTGTGCGCGTGTGCCCGACGCGGACGGCATGCGCTTCTGGACTCAGATGAGGGCGGTTGTCCTCACCGAGATCGAGGACCCCGCCCCACAACTTGCACTCATTCGACGGCTTGGAGACCGCCACCAGAAGCTTAAGCCGGCGTACAGCGACCCCGACCGCGTCATGGACCTCTGGCACATTCTGTCCGAGTCCGCCAAGCAGTCGCCGTACATCGCCCCTCTGTACCTGGTGGTGTTGCGCGAGTTGCGTGCGGGTGCGGTCTTCACTGTTGCCCGCCTTGCTCTCCGCATCCGCCTCGCCTTTCGGGACGAGAGCCCCCTTGCCACACTCTCGTCCTCTGCCGCTCCCGACATCCCGCCCGAGGGCTCTGGGTACCGCCCTAAGCAGGCACCCCAGAGACCCAACCCATCTCCGCGGTCCCCTGTTGCCATGGCCCTTCGCATGCAAAGGCAATCGGCTGCGCCCTTGGAGGGGAAATGGACGTCCGACTCCCCGAACTCCATGTACCTCAAGTGGGTGGGTACGGGTTTTCCCTGCACTGTCTGCTTCCGCATGTGGCACGTCACGGATTCCCACCCCGACACCCGTGGTGCCTGCCCGTACGTGTGCGTCGAGGCGTTCGCGAACAACAGGCACTTGGAGACATCGCGAGCGGCCACGGCCCGCCCGCCGCTTGATGCATCCGCCGCCGCCCTCACGGCACCGCCCCCTGCGGTGGACCCGCCGGCTCCACCCGAGGAGCAGCCTGCTGCGGCAGCGCTCTCCGCCCGCCTCTCCCTGCCCGTGCACCGGTTACGGGTGATGCGATCGACACAGTCGGCAGCGGTTCTCTGGTGGTGCCCACCACGGACGATGCCGCCTACCCGCTGCCTGAAGACCTCGAGGAGCCTGCTTGCTACGGCGCCGCCTTCGACGACGAAGACGACACCGATTGGCCGGCATTTCGCTCTTCCCCTGTGTGGCTGCCCAAGATCAGCGGCAGTGTGAGCGGAGAAGCACCAAAACCCTAGAATTGGAATCGGGCTTGAGATGTGAGAATTTACTAGCGCCATGCATGGAATTGCTTCTAGCTAGGTTGAAAAAGGCCTCTCAGAGTAACATTCAAACATCTCTTCTAGCCGCCTGTCCGGGTGTACCGGCTGGCCCTGCAGTGCACCTCCCTCCTTCGGGGTGAGGTGGTGTCACGGGTATGCTGACTTTCCCCCCCTTAGGGGGGAGCAGTGGTGCACCCTTAGTTTCACCCCTCGCCTGGATGTCACCTGCAGTGCTGCCTGTGTCACAGTGTCAGGCTCCCGAAACACTTAGCCAGACATCATATTATTTTATCTGACTTTAGTATTCCAAGAGCCAGCACACCTGCATTTTCACAGTTACAAAACAGCATATATATAGTCATATATCTCCTGTTTGATCATCATGAAGGATACAATCGTGCCGCACAGGCCGCACGCCCCCAACAGTCGCGCCGCCCATAGCCGCGCGATGCCCCAACAGAGAGCGCACCGCAACGGCAGATTGGGGGAAAAGTTGTATCCTTCGTGTTTCACTCTTCGCCGCCTACGTGTCACAGTCTGGGGATCACATATCCGTCGCTCACACCATACTACGCCACCACCATCTCTCATCGTCATCAATAAGCCGATATAGCTCAGTGGATAGAGCGCACGACTAGTGACAGTGAGGTCTCGGGCTCGAACCCGGTCTCGGCATCTTTTCCCTCGAGTCGACTGGATTTGTGATTCCCATCAGGTTATGGGCCCACCACGCTTCCACTGCGCAGGTGTGACGCCGGCAACTGGTTGTGGTTGTGCCACGTAGACACTTCAGAGTGAGGTTGTGTCATGAAGGATACAATCGTGCCGCACAGGCCGCACGCCCCCAACAGTCGCGCCGCCCATAGCCGCGCGATGCCCCAACAGAGAGCGCACCGCAACGGCAGATTGGGGGAAAAGTTGTATCCTTCGTGTTTCACTCTTCGCCGCCTACGTGTCACAGGCTGGGGATCACATATCCGTCGCTCACCCCATACTACGCCACCACCATCTCATCGTCATCAATAAGCCGATATAGCTCAGTGGATAGAGCGCACGACTAGTGACAGTGAGGTCTCGGGCTCGAACCCGGTCTCGGCATCTTTTCCCTCGAGTCGACTGGATTTGTGATTCCCATCATACCTGACTACGAAGTGGTCACTAAGGATGAAGCACTACCCATTCAATGGAAGGGTACACTACGGTATGCATGCTAGAAAATACGTCTAGGGCACTACCGATTTACGTGCTAAAAGCACACTTAGCGAATTACCTCTAAGGCACTACCAAGTAAAGTGCTTCTAAGCACTACCTACAAAAGAGATCACAACGAGTCATCGAAGAATGTTGAAAATGTTGATTGTCGTTCTTAAAGATAATTTCAGGTCCCTCGAAGATCATCACACGCCATGGAGACGTGGAGAAGGGTCAAAACTGAAAACTGGCCTTGGCAGATCGCGCGAAGTTATTTGGCTGTAAAATGTCAACGATGCACACACTAAACACGTCGAATTTTCTTGAAATTGAGGCCGTTGAGGAACAGCTTTTGAGGGGTTAGGCTGTTCAGGTTGGTGTCGAGTAATCCCAACTTCCAGAGGGGTAGAGAGGAGAGAAGGGTCGACGAACGCGATGGGGCTGTAAATCTGGCCAGAAAATCTGCCAAATGGCTGATTAGTAAAGATTGACGTAAAGGTCAAAGTTCTCGAAGTAAAGATGCCCGGTCGACGGGTTGCTACTTCCCAGAAGTTCATTGTCCAACATAAAAATACGGCTGCCTCTAAAAACCTCGAAGGTGGCAAAATCGACAGTCGTTGGCGAATTGGGTTGGCACTACCAAATTTCAGGATCTGAAGTAGGGGGGCGATCAGAAATCAGGCAGAGAGCGGACAGCGCGGCTGCATTCAACGCGAACTCGGAGTTGATGCTGCGTGAGAAGCCAGGGATGCGGCTGAAATGTGAGTGCCAAAAGTGGGGTCACAACTCCCACATTAGGCTAAGAAATTCCGGGGAGACCAAATCCCGAAATAACTGTGACTACTGGGGTCACCACTCCCCAGAAGTCGCTGTAGGAGGTCGCAGCGGCCGAAATAGGCAAGAGAACGCGAGGAGCCATGCCGGCTGTAAAATTAAGCTAGGGAAAAGCGGGAATCCCAAGATCTGCTGATCAGAAATCTGAAACAAACAGAGGAAGCGTAAGCGAGGCCCATAACCTCATGAGAAACCCGAAATAAACTAGCTATATGAGGGGGGGAAAGAAGGCGGTACGACAGCTGCCATAAGGCAGCAGCTGAAGGACAATGGCTGCGGATAATATTACCAGAGTAGGGCTGGCGGCTTGCGCCGCCAAGTTATTACGAAGGGAAGATTGTCTGAGAGGGGCGCGTGTCGCAGTGACATCATCATAACGTGTGACACCGCGACCGCAACTACGATGCTTCAGGTGTGAGTGACACAAGAAGTCACATACTACTAGATACTACTATAGGGTACCCAATATTGTACTCTACGTGACATTGCGGGCTTCGCAATCTAAATATAGCATAGTGTGACAGGCTGACGACGTTTAGCGCCCGCAGAAGGATATGTATGTATGTATGTATGTATAATTTCTGTTGCAGCCCATACAGGCGTTTTTTATGATGGTGTCACCAACTTTCATTCTGGGAGCTTTGCGGGCTTCGCAATGTAAATGGAATGCTCAAAGAATAGTGTTACTCTCGCTGATGCCGCTTCCCACAGATTGCATAATTCCTGTTGCAGCTCATACAGGCGTCTTTGATGACAGTGTCACTAACTTTCATTCTGGGAGCTTTGCGGGCTTCACAATAATAGAATAGTGTGACAGACGCCGTCTTGCGTCACGCCGAAGACTCCATATATAGGTGTATGATTCCTGTTACAGCGAAGTTGTGAATTGCCTTTTATTAATCCTGAAGGCATTAACCTGTATTTTAATATTTCGCATATGATTTTACATAATATCACGTCATCATATTTATTACGTAATATTATGTCATCATCGAATATCGATGCGCGCGATCCATTATTCATTATCCCTTTGCGTGTTTTATAAAGGTTTTACTAATTCTTGATTTTCATGATCAGGCGCCCGCGTGGCGCAGTGACTGAGCGTGTGGTGTGTGGAGCGGATGGCGTGGGATGCGACAGGTACCTGGATCGAAGCTAGCTGGGAGCGGAGCAAATGCAGCAGTGGCGCAGCGGTATAGGCGCCTCGGTGGGCCGCCCCGGAGAGCCGGGGGGGTCGCCGGGGCGTGGGCGAGGCAGGGGAGCTGAGCTGGAACACAACGTTAACATTTATGCTCATCAGGATATTTTCTCAAATAAATTATTTTATTATATTCGAAATTCGAAAATTCTATTCTGTATATTTTCATTTTGTATATTTTGTATATTTTTATATTTTGCTTTTTTATTTCCTGTATAAAATTATATAGCACGGCTTGACAAGAACCCTTGTCCGCAGACGTGTCATCCGAGTTGGACCAACCAGAAATTAGCATTTTAGGCAACGGCAGACAAGGTCTACGGTGTTCACTGCGTCCGGCAACGGTGTTGCGTGTTCTGCAGTCAACAGTGACACTCTCTCGGATAGACTTGTTGTGATTATTCGTTCACGTGGTGTACGGTGTACGCGCTGTACTCCACTGTATGACACCGGTCCCAAAATTCCTAATCGCAGACGATTCCCATTAATGAGATTTGGGACCGGCCGGTCCCAAACGAGGAAATTTCACAATTGACAATTCACAATAGACAATTGACATGAATGATGCCGATGCCGATGCCGGGTCAGTCTTCATCTTCAGTCATAAAGTTAACGGCGGGACGGTTCAAACGATGGGGATAGCCTACTTATCCGGAATTCTGACTGTCGATTCCTGACGATCGAACGGAGATGAATGCGGGGATAGGGGGATAGGTATTCCCCCGTGTGGTAGCACCGCTTCCACTTTCCCCCGCGCCATGCCATAAGACATGGGCGATAGCTACATCCAACGGTACAGAATCGGTCGAGAAAAGAACTGGCCGAGACCTTCACGAGTACCTGGCGATGGCGCTTGCCTTGGCGTGACGCTGACGTGGCGTGGGTACAGTAAGCTTTTTGTTTTATAGCAGTCAAGTGGACGGACATGCGATGGGATGGTCGACTGCTTGCTCTCGTCTCGTTCCTCACACCAGTTTCGAGTTTGACACGAGGAAGAGGTCAGGTGGAAACTCGTTGTTTGCAGTGAGAAGGTGACGCCAACACGCCATCGCCATTGTAAATCGTTTGCAATCGCTCTCTCTGTTGTCTGAAGCTCGCGTTTTGACTTGGAATATCAAGTGAAGACGTATAGTTATTCGGTCATCGAATTCAGCCCCCCTATACCCTTCCGACCGAGATTTTGAGGCAGTCGACTGTCCGAGATGAGCACGATAAAGAAGACAGATGACTTTCTGAAGAAGCGTGAGGGAATTGATAAGGTACATAGACACTGAAAACAAATTTTTGCTTCGGATCGGGTCCTTGTGGCGGAATCATACTTTGTTTGCGGTGCACAGGTGCTGAAACTTGTAAGATATACCGCAAAGCTTACGACTTATTACCAGCTGCGGGATGGCGCTAGCAGTGATTTGGGAATCAGTCTTAAGCAATTAGATAGTCATCTCGGCGTAGCAAGGTATACTGCTTTAAGTGCCTCCATTGTGTAACCTTCTCACCCTCACGAGTTGCCCGGGCTGAGAGTAAACGTCGCAAACGTGTTCAGGAAGTCGCTACGGATCGGCAAGTTTATTGGAAATGGTCTCGACGTGCAAAAGGTATATTGTTCGTGAACTATACACGCATCTGCCCAACTTTTGGCAGCGCACTAGCATTCGTTCATATCCGAACTCCCTTGAGTTTCGAGGCAGCAAAGTGCTCCGTCGCCCATGTCCGCTGTTGGGTACTATCACGACGTCGACCTCGAGAGGTTTTGCTTTCGCATTTGGGGCTCGTGATTTGCAACAGTTACATGTACCACGCACCGTCACGTTTCCCATCTGTTGCAGCTTTGTCTTTTTTGAGGTTTTCTCCTCTCGAGCGTATTGCAGGCACTTCAAAGTGAAAACCCTGGCACCGTGGAATTCTTGAAGGTTGTTGGCGGAAGTGCCGAAACAATATACTACTTCTTAGAGCAGATCATGTGGCTATTGAAAAGCGTGCGCGCTCCGCCGTTTTGAGCTCGCCCTGTGTCCTGAGCTTTCAGGCTTGACGTGGCGGTATGCCTGGGACAAGTCCAACGCTCTCAGAGCAGAACCGAGCACAAAGCGTATTGAAGGACATCTGTGACGGGTCAGAGTTATGTGATATTTCGCATACGTTGAACACGTATTTTTTTGGTCACAGGGTGTTCTCAAAGATAAGGAACTGGAAAAGAAGCTCGGGCGCGTGGAGACATATTTCGAGCTAACGGGTTACATCGCTGCGATTGCCATTGGGATGATCCAGCTCAAGCGGTGACTCCATCATCCCACTGTCAACCCCATCTACTGAGTATGTTCCATCGGCATTCTAGTCTTTATGCGTTTGGTATCCCAAACGTTGTTTTCGTCGGTTCGCCTGATTATCTTGAAGCTTGACGAGTGAGGAGGAGGTAAGGCGCGCGCGGGGCATCCGACAGCTTGCAAGAGAAAGAAACCGAGCTTCTGGAGGACGCCCTCCACAAGAAGGTGCTAGAACTTCTCGGACTGTTCCCGAGCTTGAACGGCTCAAGGGGCCCGCATATTTCCGCTTCAGGCTCCGCGAGTAAATGGCAGCCGAGCAGCTTGGTTCGCGGCGTTAGTGGGACATGGCATCAGTTCAACTGGCATCCTATATTTCATCAGCTTGGTTCGCGGCGTTAGTGGGACATGGCATTTGTTCAACTGGCATCCTATATTTCAGCAGCTTGGTTCGCGGCGTTAATTGGGACAATGGCATCAGTTCAGCTGGCATCACCATTTCCAGCAGCTTGGTTCGCGGCGTTAGTGGGACAACAAGCATCAGTTCAGCTATCCTATATTCCGGCAGCAGTTCGCGGCGTTAGTGGGATATGGCTTATTGTTCAACTGGCATCTATATTTCAGCAGCTTGGTTCGCGGCGTTAGTGGGACATGGCATCAGTTCAACTGGCATCCTATATTTCAGCAGCTTGGTTCGCGGCGTTAGTGGGATATGGCATTTGTTCAACTGGCGTCCATTTCAGCGACTTGGTTCGCCATGTTTGCGGGGCGAGGCATGATTGCAGCTGTGGACTTCTATTTTCGACGACACAGGGCGACGTGAGCATATTTGCGCCTCGCGTGCAGGATGACGACTTCGAGAAAGTGGCCGTGCGAACCACTGCCAAGGGCGAAGTGGTGACCCGAGACCACCACGAGTGTCTCCAACACATCCGGATGCAACGTATCCCCGTCATCCTCGGTCTCGTGCAGAATTTCGCGGACGCCTCAATCGCTGTTGGGGACCTTGCAGGTATTTCAAATTATGTAGGAGAGAAAGCACCATTCTTGCGGGAAGACCTCCCTGTGATTGCTGATGGCGGACCGAGTCAGCAGCCCGAAGTCGAAGGCCTCACGGCGCTTCCCAACACGGCGTGAACTTGAAAACTTGCCGTGCCTGCTCAGCTTTGCAAACTGGTTGGCTCTGAGAAGTGTGCTGGCGAAGTAGACTCGAGCCAAGCGGAAGCTTCTGCTGGTGGGCTATAAAGAGCTGCACGGGCCAAAGAGAGGTTGTCGTGTCTTCGTGAGGGCGAAGGAGGGCCGACAAGGGATTGACGTAGATGGGCTTTGGAAGTCATTTAGCCTGGTAAAGAAGCAGTATCGTCACCCCCTTCTTTCCCAGGGCACTACTCGGAGGCGTGCTCTCATTTGTTGTGGACTCTCATATGTTGTGGGCGGAGGTTTGAATATTCCGTGCACAGGAGATGGCAACGTGCTCGCACATCCGGTGACAGTGAGTCTCTGCGGCCTGCTGTCCGGCTGCATAAGCGCCCATGGCAAGTGGAACACGTAAAGGTTCTGTCTCGAGGACGCACTGTGCTGTGTAGAAAATATTCCTTCAACCTTTTCCACAGTCCCTTGGGAATCCTGGACGTCTACCCAGAGCATTGCAACAGTGAATTTTAGCAGCTCAGGGCTGCAACAACTCCACGTGAGCTTCAGCTCTCATCTATGACCACGTTTGTTAGAACTGCCGTACTGATATGCACTGCCTGGGTGTGGGTTTCGCAAAAAACTTCACTTGCCTGACAAGTGGCACCATACAAATGAGTCATTGAGCAGCGCAAGTTATGTATACAGCAGTGTATTAACTTTCCTAGAAACGCTGATGTTTTTTTGTTTGTATTTACTTGTTTTGTAGTACTTTGCATGTAGTAAAATTTTACGGTTCATTATGCTGACGAATTGATAATGCCGGATATGATGATGACCACAACCAACCTATGATGTCAAATTAAATCCTCCTGTGGCTGGTATATTAATTTATCCTGGATGAAATGCAGTCGGATTAAAACTCAGCTAGGAATTAATTAATATGTACAACGTCCCTCCGTCAGAACACTACGTTTTCTCCGGCACTTTGGTGTGCAACGATAATTAGGATTGAGAAAAAGCTCCCGTTTTGCTAGACATCAGAATGATATAAGATATCCACACCGGAGGTTGGCGCCCCCCCTCGCGGCATCGCACATAGCGGAAACATGATTGATAATAATAGGTATATGTCACCCTGAATTATGCAAAATGTTGCGTTATGCGTTCCACTAGATACGTATATACACTTGTTTTGGTATTCCATGCCCGGCTAGTGTCACCGCGATGATATATTCTCTAGCTAGAAAAGCGAGCTAAATCCTATTCACGCAAAGTCGAGCTTTCAAAGTGCGCAATTTTATCCGTCTTGCCATTGTGAGAAATTAAAATTGGCTCGATACCGCGATCACTTATCCTTATCACCGGCAGGTGCAAAGGATTTGAGTGAAACACTTTTGGATCCGGGTTTTTTTCGAACTGTTCCGTCACGAGCATGTACCAAGCATCGTAAGCAATAAATATCTCGCTTTAAACAAACGACGGCCAAGGCCTTCAAAGCAAAATCGCCTGCGCCACGAATCCGCATAAACCAACCTCCCCCTTGGACATAAATGGCGAATTTCGTAAAGCGAGATGATAATTCGACGCGCGTCGTGTGGATCACAAGTTGCGGGCATGGATATGAATATGACGACACGATGATGGGCACGCAGTTACATACCGGCATAGCGGTATGATCAAGTGATCGGATCTCTTGTGGCGTTGATGATAGCCTGGAGTTCTCCGTGAGTTGCATTGATGCCCAGAGCAATGCGCCATGTTTCTTCAAATTCTCTCAACACTTGGGCCGCTTTGAATGAAGCAAAAGGGTACATAGACGACATGATATGCCACACTCAAGAACAACCCAAAGGGCGGGAGCATAACTCCGATCACGCGCGCGGCATAGGTACAACGAAGCGAAAGGGTACATAGACGACGTGATATGCAACCATAAATAAATAAAACGTTCAATTGACAACGAAGCAAGGGTAGGTAGATGACACGTTATGCACCCATAAATAAATAAAAGGTCAATTATAAACAGTTGATGCCGCCAAAGTCCCTATCATAGAATTCACTTTTGGTCTGGAAGAAGCCGTTGGCTCTGTGAACCAATCCCAGAAATCCACACTTAAACCGACAGACTGTTTATGCCTTCTAAGGGCAACCAAAAACTTGCTAAACTCTTGCTTAACTAAGTCATCTACGTCAAACTGTTGAAAGAAAAAAGAGCTATGAGGAATAGTGAAATGCCAATTACATTTGACCTTGAAGTCATGTAATGATAAAACAGAAAATGAATCTTCAAACGACCTAATGTAACACAACGCAAAAGAGTACGTAGGCTGTTCAACATCAAAAAGAAACTCGATGGAGGGAATCCAAAACCATAACGCATTCTTCAGTAGGCAGGATGCGGGAAAGTTCTCTCCATTCTGAAAAGAATAGCATAATAATAGTTATTCGCAAGAATTCAAGCACACAGTATCTAACTCTAAGCTACTACCGCTAAATCCTAATTAATCCTTATAAATCCTTCTTACCTGCAGCACAAAATAGCAGTTCTAAGAAATAAATAGCCAATCAACGTTAAACCGTTAAACATGAAAACTAACACGGGGGACAACAGGAACTGAACAGCAACAATGACTGCAGCAAAAATAACAGTTAACATTTAGCACATCGTCGAAAGGAACCAACCATCGAGAGAACACAGAATTTCAGAACAGAAAACATTACAAACAAATAATTTACAAAGAACTCGACAGCAAAATACGCATTAACAGAAACACGTAACAGAAACACATACACATTTACATCGCCCAAGGTCTTGAATGCCTTGGGAAAGGGTACCTCAACATTCGTAATCAACGTTTCATATTGACACAATTGAACATACTGAATGGCACGAGATGAGCTAACAAAAGCCAGCCCATCATCATGCTAGTGGATATGAGAAGCAAATCAAGAGCAAGGCGGGGCCGTGACAAGATACCACAAACGCATAAACATCCTCAACCCAAATGCAAAACAACATGTAAAGATGGTACGACGGGCGACAGAGCATCACCAAAACAACAATAGTTGTTCGTCCCAGGATAACGGGGTAAGCGAACGTTACTGGCATGCCCCCCAAAAGGTTCACGGTCGATGCTTGGGACCCGTCGGGCCATGGTTATGGTTATGCCATGAACACGTCCCCCGGCATGAAAACAATTGAACATACACATAACAATTGAAAAAAAACATACTACAAACATCGACAACTGAAACGCCGGATCTGATACAACAATCTCCAGACGAATACAGAATACAAAATAAACAGCAAACATACACTTAGAAAACTCAACAGTAAAATACGCATTACAGAAACACATACACTTGAGAAAAGTCAACAGCAAAATACACATGACAGAAACACATACCCATTTACATCGCCCAAGGTCTTAAATGCCTTGGGAAAGGGTACCTGCGACATTCACTACAGTAAGGGGTCCTTGGGTCCCGTCCCATCCGTAATACATCGTCGTTGAGAAAGATGTTGACTGTAAGCTGGCAGGCAAGCATTTACCGGGTGGTGCCCGCCGGTTCTCGGGTCCGGTCCCTTGATGGAGTTCTGGATGTAGATGGCGTGCAGGAATTCACAGAAGTTACACACAAAGGAAGGATGCGCACCAAAAAGTCGGTCTACGGTGGGTGGTCGTGGAGAGGAATGAAGAAAACTTTTCCGGCACGGCCGTCGTTGGTGGGGTACCTGCGAACGCAACCCCGCATGCACTCACACATAAGTATGGACCTAAAATTGGAGCTGAGCAAAAATCATGTTTTAGCAGCAACCACGCAGAGCACAGCACGCAAATACGCAGTGGGGGAGGGACGCACGTTTGCAGTGTGACTTCTTTGCCAGTTGCTGCGGTTATGTATTGCATGCCGCCATATCGATATGAGTTTAAAATGCCGCAGGGTTTACTGTCACAGGATAGCGTAACATGTCATGCCTAACATGTCACGCATTACATGTAATGCATTACATGTAATGCGCAACATGTCATGCGTGACATGACAGCGTTACAGATTTGCGAAATAGCATACAAATATATGTGGGCAATTCCGAATTCGACTGTATCGTCCGACGTGGCTCGCGCGTCTGTCTTCGATCGAGACTATTTTACTGTGTCACGGGATAGCGTAACATGTCATGCGTAACATGTCATGCATTACATGTAATGCGCGACATGCCATGCCATGCGTAACATGTCATGCGTAACATGTCATGCGTGACATGACAAGCGTTACAGATTTGGCAAATAGCATACAATCATATATGGGCAATTCGACTGTATCGTCCGACGTGGCTCGCGCGTCTGTCTTCGATCGAGACTATTTTACTGTGTCACGGGATAGCGTAACATGTCATGCGTAACATGTCATGCATTACATGTAATGCGCGACATGCCATGCGTAACATGTCATGCGTAACATGACAAGCGTTACAGATTTGGCAAATAGCATACATATATGGGCAATTCGACTGTATCGTCCGACGTGGCTCGCGCGTCTGTCTTTTGATCAACGTAGTTAGGTGCCCCCCCTCGCGCCTAACCGGCGTCGGAACGCCGAACGGAGCGAGGGGGGGCCATAATTAAAGGTCATCATTTCACCTGACACCATCAACAACAAATCATGGATTGGATATCATAAGATGGCCATTCATTCAGCCGGTTGCGTTTTATGTAGAGTTTCGATATTGAACTACTGACAATGCAATAGATTCACTGATAAAGGGATACCCAAAATTTGGGGATATTTCAAAAGAAATGCTTTGACAATGTGAATGGTTTCTTATGGATGCATTGAGTTTAAGTTTGATGTAACTTATATTTGTGCGAAAACGGAATTTACAAACAGTAATTTGTGTGAGCTGTTTCCCCATTTTCGGAATGAATATTTGATATCATAACTATGTTCGTACCAGTCATCTCGACGAGTGACGTGACTTCTAGTCTGTGTGGCATACAATAGTTGTAGTCGTGTCACATGACAATGACCATTCGGTGTCACAGTCGAGCGAGTGTCGAGCGTTGACTCGCGATACGACTCAGATCCCGATTTGCGGGGCTCGGTCTGGGTGTGCGATGTTCCGTTGGCGTATAATTGGCCGATATTGGTAGTTTCGCTCACTCGACGAGAATTTTCAAATACGTACACCAAGCTTCAAATTCATTCATTCCCCAAAGCTTCTTGCAACAGTGGCTGATTTTGGCGGCCGCTCTGCGTGCTGTTCAGTAACTTTCAGACCTGAGACTGACTTTGATCAAGTTTGCTCGATAAGCACTTTATGCTCTGACTGTTTACCCGGGGTGGTGCTTAGTTACCGTCGGCGGCGCAAGCGCTGGGTTCCAATTTCGGTAAAAGTGCGTTGGACAGTGGGCACCTAACCCGCATCCTTGTGCATTTTGCCCTTCACCTCACCCACATATTACTGGTTTTTGCTAGGCGTTATTATGATTATATACTCGCGCGCGACTGGGGCTTGTCCCTGACGGGATCTTTCCTCGGTCTTTGCCAACCATGCTATGAAAAGGTGAAATTAAGGGATCCGGAGTTTATTTAGCTCGCTGAACCGTCCATAATCTGCAAGTTAAACGTCTGCGTCTTGTGCCTTAAGCAACCGCAGACTCGGTGTGTCCCGTGGAAATCACGGACCTCTTCAGTTCAAGGTGCGTTGTCTTGTGTGGCAGTTCCTCCCCTCCCCGTAATTTTGAAAGTATGTAAAACGCTTCTGCATCGTTACTGACAAGTTTGCGCTTTGGTGTGTGCAAACATCACGCACCACTCGCGACACCGCAGAAGTGAGCATCGTTAAAAAATACTGGTTTAGAATAGCCTGAAAACACGCTGTGAAATCACGGGCAATATAAAGTAGTGAGGGATACAATTTGAGAGAAGATCGTGATAGAGTAGATTTAAGAATAGATCTCAGTTACCACTAGGAAATATTGAAATTGAGTAACAGCTGTAATATGGACTCAGTCAGAGTTGATAGAGATGATGACATGCATGTGCTGCTTGAAACGGGTGTTGCTGCCTCTACGAGGCCATAGCTGTCGTAAGTCTCCGGTAGCTTAGAATAGTCCACAGCAAAAACACTGAATATAAGCCTTTTTCTAGACGTTACGTACATCGACGTTATGTACATCAATAAGCAGAGTTATAGGACTCCTCCCTTAAGGGTAGGGTGCACTTGGGTTTCGTTTTCGACCAAAAGATAAAAAGGTACATAACATTTTCCATATCTAATGACGACTATTTACAATTAACTTTGATTTGACTTTGGAAATTTATAGCGTCAAAATTTGCAACATGACCCCCTATTTTTATTGGCTAGGATCCATGAATGGTGAGTCATCTTTGTATAAAAAAAAACCTTGGGCGAACATGTAGATTTTTGTCTAGAATTTTTATAAAATCAAATAGTGCAAATTTAGTATATGCAGCTGATTAATAATTTCTAGAAATAAATCTACATGTTAACTTTGCCCAAGGGGTTTTTTATATCAGCCGAACACGCCATTCTTGGACCCTAGCCAAAAAAAATAGGGGGTCATGTTGCAAATTTTGACGCTATAAATTTATAAAGATGGCAGGTTCACAATAGAATTTTAATTATTTTAAATATGGAAATTGTGATCAATATTTTTTAATTCTCGAGAACTATGCACCCTACCCTTAAGCAATAGCAAAATATTCCATTATTCAATTACGTTTAATTCAACAAAGGCAATACATGCTGGGATACATGTAAACAACTCAATGTTTAAATGACAAAGCCGATACACGAAAGAAAATCATCGTGCTAGTATTGTGCCACTTTACTGAACTTGGGAAAATTCGACGAAGCTAGTTCACTAAGTGTCACATATTTGGTTTGAAACAATCTGATGCGCTATTGGTTATGTGATTGCAAAGCACCCACACCTCATTCTCCTTGCTGCCCCAACTTTTGTGCTCTTTCCGGATGCAGATGATAAGGGAGGTCTAATTTCTGTGAAGGCTTCCATAATAGCTGGTTAGACTTATTTGCCTTTGACTTGGCGATCTGACGGTTCTTGAATTGTGTATGATGGTACTTCATTCCTGCCCACCAAGCATATCACCTCAAGACTTACCTCAGGCTAATCAATTGACTGACCTTCTAGTTTAGATCATCAAGGGAGAGAGAGCTAAACCAATCACTCAACTGAGCACATGCACAAAATACATACCTCTCAATGTGCGTGTTTGCTTTAAGCATTTAGAAACCGAGGTGGGGTCATGACAAGATACCACACACTTAGAGTCGTTACGGAGCGCCCAAAGGCCCAACTCCCGCATCAAGCAAATCGCAACAAGAGCTGGCTCGGCGTTCAATCACTCATGCCATGCAACAACATGCACAAGTCCATGATTCAAACCCCAATCATTTAGGCAAGTGAGGGATTTGCCCACACCCTTCACCCGCAGCCACCCGATGAGACGTGGACCTAGCCGAAAGAATACTACAAGATAACACACACTGAGCGGCACAAAGCCCGCGGAGAAAAGCCAGCCACCGTCATCCCAGTGGATGTGAGAAGCATTCAGGAAGAGGATGGGGGCCGTGGCATGATACCACATACACACATTGAATGGCATGAGATCCACCGACAAAAGCCAGCCCACCATCATCCCAGTGGAGTGAGAAGCATTCAGGGAACCGGGCGGGGCCGTAGTAAGATACCATTCGCATCGACACATCCCAAACCAAACCAAGCGCAAAGCAAACCCACCACACACACGAATCACAGCCGAAAATGTGGGGTAGCTGGGAGCTCATCCAGTCTTGCACAGCAGGTCCGTCATGGAAATATTCCACTCCGCTGCTCGAGCCCAGGCAAGCTAAAGGTTTCAAACCAAACAGAGGATCCCCATTTGTGGTGCACGCACCACCACATACATACATAGACACACACTGAGGTTGCTGGCCGTGCCGGAACTAACAGTGAGCAGCGGTCGGGAAGGCGACGACCGGATGGTGAACTATCGGCCACCGGGAGGGCTTGGGACACACAGGCAACTGTGGGGATGGGACCCCAAGTAGGAACAGTGCGGCACGACAGTTATAGGGCAAGTGTGGAGCGCATTGCTCATGTTTGCAGCTTCCTCGCAAGGCAATCACAGCAAGGGCTTCAGTCATGTGGAGTTGGTATGGGGGGTAGAGGGCTACAGGCGCAAGTCGGTGGTGGGTGCGCAAGTTCGGATGAGGGCAACCCAGTTTATCATTCTCAGCCCCTTGAGACAGACCTAGGACACTCTGGCCGTGGCGTGGGTGGGCAAGCTCTCTTGAGACCAGGCTCTAGGGCGTGTAGGGGGCAGCGGGGTGCTGTGGAATGTGGGCTTGGTGGTGAAGGGGTGGCTCGATATGCGGAGGTGAGCCGGCTTCAGAGACACAGCAGCAGTGCGCCGGCAGGGCAGTCGCAGAGGGGCTCAGATAGCCCAGTGAGGCTCAGGGAGCAGAGGGGCGGTCCTGCGTGTGAGCTTGGTGGTGGAGATATGGCTTGCGCAGCACGGGGGGCAGGTATGAGCCGGCTTCAGGCACAAGGCAGCATTGCGCTGGCGTTGCGGATGCAGATGTGCTCGGGTGGCTCAGCGAGGCTTAGGCTGTCCCATTCTTCACGAGTGAGCTCCGGAGATTCCGGATAAGTGTCCCGAAGTGTGTGCTGAATCCTTTGATCCCCGGCGTGGGTACATAGTGCAGCCGGTCTTCTGCGGCTATGAGGTGCCAAAGGAGTCGGCCCAAG
Organism: Cymbomonas tetramitiformis; assembly: GCA_001247695.2. Taxonomy (NCBI): domain Eukaryota; kingdom Viridiplantae; phylum Chlorophyta; class Pyramimonadophyceae; order Pyramimonadales; family Pyramimonadaceae; genus Cymbomonas; species Cymbomonas tetramitiformis. The sequence goes on from LGRX02006952.1 coordinate 24,411, forward strand.
GATAAGGACACACACTGAATGGCATGAGATTGTGCGTGCGGGCAGGCACCTACCCAAACGTGCGGGCGCCTAAGATCACCAGTCCACACACACACTGAACGGCATGAGATCGGCCAACAAAAGCCAGCCCACCATCATCCCAGTGAATGTGAGAAGCAAATCAAGAGCTGGGCGGGGCCGTGACAAGATACCACCAAATCATACATATTCCCAACCCGGATGCAAAGCAGCAGGGAAAGATGATGCATTGTGACCGATCATCGCCCAACAATAGTTGGTCCCAGGGTTACGGAGTAAGCGGACCCTGCTGGCATGCCCCCCAGTGGCTCACGGTCGATGGATGGGACCCGCTGGTCCATGGTTATGCCATGAATGCAGTCACACCACGCAGCATGGACACCCCATTGAAAAATGAAAACATGCGGGCACCTAAGTGCTCCCCACAAAGATCAAGGGAAAACACAGAACGTGGACTTCACCACCCTCTGTCTCTCCTTGCAGCAAGGGCAGACGAATCCACCGAGCTCTCCAAGAGGCAGTGCCCGCCAGAATGGCGCCACAGGGATGAACCGCCTCCCAAAACCCACTTCCATCCGGCGGACGTCCCCGTTCACAGCGATGCGCCAGTACCTCATATCAGGGTCAAAGAATACAAGTCCCCCCGCACGTGTAATAACCATGAGCACTGAACACGGAAAGGGAGCAAGCGTCAGACAAATCCAAGACACTCCCAAATAGCGAGCCGCAGACGAATCCCCGACGCCCTCAAAGAGGCAGTACCCGTCAGAAGGGTACCACAGGGACAGCCACATCCCATCATCCAAAGCACTCCAGTGGCCGTCCACGTTAAAAACGAGATGTCAGTACCCCACAACGTGACCGTCGATCACCAGTCCCCCGGTCCACACACACACACAGCCGGGGCAATCACAGCAAGGGCTTCAGTCATGTGGAGTTGGTATGGGGGTTAGAGGGCTACAGGCGCAAGTCAGTGGTGGGTGCGCAAGTTCGGATGAGGGCAACCCAGTTTATCATTCTCAGCCCCTTGAGACAGACCTAGGACACTCTGGCCGTGGCGTGGGTGGGCAAGCTCTCTTGAGACCAGGCTCTAGGGCGTGTAGGGGGCAGCGGGGTGCTGTGGAATGTGGGCTTGGTGGTGAAGGGGTGGCTCGATATGCGGAGGTGAGCCGGCTTCAGAGACACAGCAGCAGTGCGCCGGCAGGGCAGTCGCAGAGGGGCTCAGATAGCCCAGTGAGGCTCAGGGAGCAGAGGGGCGGTCCTGCGTGTGAGCTTGGTGGTGGAGATATGGCTTGCGCAGCACGGGGGGCAGGTATGAGCCGGCTTCAGGCACAAGGCAGCATTGCGCTGGCGTTGCGGATGCAGATGTGCTCGGGTGGCTCAGCGAGGCTTAGGCTGTCCCATTCTTCACGAGTGAGCTCCGGAGATTCCGGATAAGTGTCCCGAAGTGTGTGCTGAATCCTTTGATCCCCGGCG
>LGRX02006953.1:10197-25986 GCA_001247695.2 Cymbomonas tetramitiformis
CTCTGGTGGATGGATTGAACAGGTTCTCACCTGTCGCCTGGCTATGCCGAGGCTAGAGCCACTGCTCTGGTGGATGGATTGAACAGGTTCTCACCTGACGCCTGGCGCGCTCGCGGTGGCTGCCATCTGCCACTCGCGGCGCGCTCTCTCCCCCCCAAAAGAAAAGCGGTCCGCTCCCGGACGCTTCACTCTCGGTGGCCCTAAGGGGATGGACGCGGTGCACACGCTGCGCGCTACCCCCAGGCACCATGCGTCTGGTGTGCCTGGCCGGGCAGCGGCGCGTCAGGGCGGTGGGCCTCCTTGCACGCGCGTGGCGATGCGTCCCGTCGAGACGGGTGCACTCGCCCGGAGCTTGGGGCTCGCCGGCCTCATCAGCACCCCGAGTGTGGGTGCCGCGCTCCGCGCTCGGCGGCGGGGCATGCGTGCGCGGTGTGCTGCTCCCAGGCACGCGCATCAACCTCTGCAAGGAGGCCCGATGCGCCTGGACGCGGTGCACACGCTGCGCGCTACCCCCAGGCACCATGCGTCTGGTGTGCCTGGCCGGGCAGCGGCGCGTCACGCAGCCCGAGGCAGCGCAGCGAGTGCCGCTGCCTCATGGCGGTGCGCCCGGCGCGCTCGCGGTGGCTGCCATCGGCCACTCGCGGCCAACGCTCTCTCCCTCCCAAAAGAAAAGCGGTCCGCTCCCGGACGCTTCCCTCTCGGTGGCCCTAAGGGGAGGGCGCGGGTGAGCACCTCGGTGTGCTCATCACCCCGTGGCGACACGCATGCAAGGGTGGGCCTCCTTGCACGCGCGTGGCGATGCGTCCCGTCGAGACGGGTGCACTCGCCCGGAGCTTGGGGCTCGCCGGCCTCATCAGCACCCCGAGTGTGGGTGCCGCGCTCCGCGCTCGGCGGCGGGGCATGCGTGCGCGGTGTGCTGCTCCCATGAAGGATGCCCTCTGTTCTGGGAGATGTCTGAGGCCTATCGATTATGACAGACCCCTCATATTGTACACCGATTGGAGCACCTATGGCATTGGCGCAGTGTTGGGCCAGAAGGACGATGATGGGAAGGAGTACATCTGCATGGCAATCAGCCGATCCCTGAGTAAAACGGAGAGACAGTACGCCAGCTTCAAAGGGGAGATGCTCGCAGTGGTGTGGGCAGTGCGCACACTGAGGCAGTACTTGCATGGAGTTCACTTCACGTTGGTGACCGACCACTCACCGCTCACCACCCTGATGGAGAAGGCCGATCTCCAAGGGCAACACCTACGCTGGGCAATCAGCTTGCAGGAGTTCGACTTCACGGTGCAGTATCGCCCAGGAGCCAAGAACAGCAACGCTGACGTGCCGTCTCGCTACCCACTGCCGTCCACGACAGATGAGACTGGGGCGAGGCATGAGAGGGAGAAGGTGACTGCGTTTCACGCAGGCGTGGGGGAAGTTTACACGAAGGACTTCTGTGACCACTTGTGCTTTATGTTGGCTGGGGATGCTTCCCCAGGGGAAGAGGCCACGCCAGAGGTGCAGGTTGCCAACTATTGGAAGCCATTTCTTTTCCTGTTCTTATGCTTCCAACTACAACTTGTTTTTTCTGGAATTCTCTGTTTTGCGCTATTTCCTCAGGGGTTATATTCCCATATCTGAGTTGCTCCCTGATTATGGCTACCGCTCCCCTGTTGTTTATCTTCTCATTTCTGGTAAATTTCCCGAAGCCATGGTGGTACTTGATGTTGGAGGTGATCATGCTGTTTATGATGTCTCTCTCTAGCTGATGCTCTACCGCATATCTGAGATTTTGGAGAATTTCCTGGATTTTGACTGCCGTGTGAAAGACAAGAAGGCCTTTGTTTTGAGCATCGATTTCACATCTGAGACCTAAGTGTTTATATACTAATGTCTTGTTGTCATAACTTTCCTTTTCCATTTTTGTGAAAGGTTTGATTAGGAGGACAGTATTCTGATGTTTCAGGTGTACCGCCAATGTCCATTCCTGACTTTGATGAAGAATATAGGTGTGGTGTTTTGTCTGAGGGAGTTTGTTGGTGTCATTGTTGTATTCTTTTTGGCTCCCGTTTATCATTTCATGGAGGGTGTGCTTGGTGTTGATACAAGTGAAGTCTAGCTTCAGCTTAGAACACAGTGTCTCAATGTTGGCTATGGAGATGACTCCTTTCCTGCTGTATACCGGGTTGTATTTTGTAGTGTCTCTGTTGGTGCTCCCTCTTTCATCCTTAGGTTGGGTAATCCTATCTTGAATTACCTCTTTTAGGTCCTGGATGTGTAATGTAGCCTCGGAGCTGTGGTGCTCCCCTTCAGTGTTTCCTTCTTTTAAATAGGTGAAGAATGGTAACTGATCATTCCTGTCGCACCATTGCCTCCATTTCTCCGCTGTTCTGATAACCCAGATCCCACAGGTGTGATTATCCAGTTGTTGCCTGAACGTTGATACCTCTACATTCCACCTTTTCCCTTTCATGGTTTTGTGATGATTCTTCAACCAGGAAGAGAGTGCCCCTTCAAGTTTGTTTTGTGTTTCGGTTGTTGTCATTACTCCAAGGGAGTCATAGATGTAGGCTTCTATATGTTGTTCGTCTGTAATTCGGAGGGTTATGAGTCTCCAATGTTCACCATTGCTCACCCCAAAGTGAGTCCTCAGGTGTTTGCCCAATGCTTTCCTGATGAGGTGTAAGAAGCTTGGTTCTCCCGTTTCCAATTTTGAAAGGAGCTCGTCGTAGCCTATGGGGGGAATCGAGTTTTTGTCCTGTAACCTGAGGGCCTCATCTAGCTGTTCAGAATCAATCCCTTCTCCGTTGTATCCTGTTTCTGCTTCAAGGCTGTTATTGCTTAAAGTTGATGACTCAACGGGCTGCCCCCCTTTTCCCCTCATGACCTCTTTCCTAGTTAATGGCACTTCAGGCATATTGCTTCCAGTGTGTATGGCATCTGCCATCTTAATGGGTGATGTTGTTGTGCTTGACTCCCGTTGACTGGGTTTCCCCTTTTGTCCATGGTTGCTGGGTTTGTTTGCTTCTGTGTGGGTGTTTGGGTGTTGTTTCCTTTCTGCTAGTGTTCTCATTAGCTCTTTCCTCGCAGGTATATGCAGGTGTGTATTCGGGTCATGTTTGGACCGTCTGCCCCTCCTTTGTGTTGTGAAGGTTCTTCCTAATGCATCCTTCATTACCTTGAATCGTGCATTTTGGTGAGGATTCATTTTATACTGTAGTCTTGTTTTGGTTTTAATGTGTGCCCATTTGATCCAAGTTCTGGGTCCTGGATTGTTGATTTTTGTCATTTTTGCTTTGTTGTGTGCTAGACAGGATGCCAAGTGCCATAGGAGAATGAGCGGTCCTTGTGATGCAATGAGTTCCTCTCTCATCCGTTTTCTTTGAAGGGTTACGTAGCGGGCCATGATGTGGAGGGTGATGATTGACATACCTTCAATTGGAGTGCTCATCTTGTCTGTTGTTGGGTTTGTCTTCCTAACCATATTAGCAATTATGTGTTCCTGCAGTAATGCCCAGCCTGTTACTTTGGGGATTTGGCCCGCAGGCGGTTAGTGCTTTTGTCATAGTCAGCTTGCTGCAACAATATTTTATATATTTTACACAAGACCCGGGGTTTTCTGGGCGATCCCCCGTTGGCAAGGCGGACACCGTGCTAGGCCACAGTGCTCCAACGGGGCAAGCGTACAGATGTTTTGTCTTTAATGTTCTTCTTTCTATGTTTCTATGAACTGCTTGCAGCTGTCCGCTCATCCTAAATAATTGCTGGGAAATAGGTGAGCTAGTCTCCTTCAGACCTAACTTAGCCACTAACGGTGTTGAAGGATTTGTTCAGCCTCTTCTTGGTCATTCCGATTGAGCCAGGGGTGCTTCTGTCCCTCTTTTCCCCCTTTCCCTTCTGTTCAGGGGTGAGGCCCACTTCTCCTCCCTGAAGCATCCTTTCATTGTAGCACATGCACTTAATGTGATTGAGCCTGGCAATCCTATCTTCTCCGTGGGTGACCGAGCTGCAATACTCAAAGCCCTGGAAGAAAGAGAGCACCAGCCTCCCCCTTTCCTGGCCCTGCACCAAAACCTGCATCTCGGTGGGGAAATCCATGATTTCCGGGGGTTCTTTTCCATCAACGAGATAGTCATCGCCACCCTTCTTCAGCGGCTCACCATCCTCCCCCTTCTTCATCTTCAAGAACAGCACCTGTCGTGTGTTTCCCGTATTCCCTGGTTTGTTAGCCTCCGATAGCTTTGTTGTGGTTCTTGTTAAACTTAGCGAGCTATGTGACACAGCCTGTTGCTTTGTGGTAGGTTGAATTGTGCTCGGTGTGTGTTTCATTGTAGTCCTTGTTTTCACAATTCGGGCTTGTTGGGTGGCATGTATTGTTAACTTTTGGTGATTGTTTGAGATTGGGTGAATGCGGTCATGAGTGTACACGATGTCCTCCACTAGCTCAGCGGTCATGGGGTGCTTCAGGAGGTAGTTGGCAACATCCTTCGCCTTCATCGGCATTCTGTTCCCCTGTTTGCTCGATGGCTTCCAAGCCCATCGGGCCTCCCAGTAAAGGTCACCAACATTGTGCACCCTGACTGTCCAGTCTGTTCCACTTGCTGTTTTGATCTGAATGAGGTCAAACATTGCCTGAATATGCTCACTGTCCACATTGCCGATCAGGACAAAGGGTTGCTTTCCCCCTCCGAAAGTCAGTGCTGTTGCTGTCACCAGTGCGGGATTCCCCCCTGCCTTTGTGATTGCAGCTGCTACCACCGTCCTGACCTGCTTCACTTCCTTTTTGGTGATGTTTGCATATTTTCTTCCTGTCAACTTCAGGAATCTGAAATGGCCCTTGAATTTCTCATCCTCTTCTTCCTCCTCATCCAACTGGACTGCATTGCTGAGCTCCCCTTCCGGATTTTGGCTGCAGTCTCCTTGATTGCTTCCCTATCCACCTCATCCCCCGCCAATGCTGTGTACATTCCTCCGCCCTTCTGCCCCTCCTGTTGGTCACACCCATTATTTGTGAGTTCATAATCTATTACCCGCCTTTCCTCTGTCAATTGTTTGTGGGTCACAATTGTGCTTTTGTTTAAATACACTTCTGATGGCATACCCTCCTGTACTATTTGAGGTCTGGCTTTTTCCCAGCCTAATTGATCAATTCTCTTCCCCCCTATGATTGTAATCATTTGGCATATGACCTTTTTGTGATTCTTCCTAAAGTGTTTCCTAATATGTGCAGTCTTTAAGTGTCTGTCGGTATGGCCCTCTGCACCCCAATCATCCTTTGTGACCTTTTGCCTGAAGTAGAAAGCTTGCCTATAAGTGGCTGGAGATGTTGCATTATGAGGCCTTCTGGGTGGCCCGCACTTAACTGTGTCGAGACATACCTCAGCCTCCTCATCCTCGTCCAACATGGGGTCCTCCTGTGGCGACCCTTTGCCGGCCCCCTGCCATAAACAGTCCTCCTTTAGTTTGGTCATATTAATGTTTGTAATTGTCATATTTGTGTTCACCAATTCCCTTAAACCTTGCCCCGCTTTAACTGACATAATTAGTAACCACACCATTTTCCACATCATGTGCATCCCTGTTCCCATCTTTCCCTTTCCTCCTTCAAATGATGTCTTCGGCAAGTTGCTATTTTCATAAAAGGTTGGTAACTTCCTATTCTTTGCTATGTTAATATTAAATCTTTTGACGCTTACCATGGCGACATCCCCCCTTCTCCCTGGCTGTCTGATTCATGATCGGGGCTCACTAGGTCATAATGTCAATAAGTAATTTTGACCGGATTGTGCTCTGGGGTAGTCGATCCCTGTTCTTCCCTGACTTGGTCTAATGGGTGCTCCGGGCTAACTAGGTCATAGGTTACTCTTAATGGGTTGTGTTGCGGTGTGAGGTTGGCTTCTTCTTCTGAGTCTGTTTCTGTTTCTTCGGGTGTTACTGATAGTGGTGTATCAGACATTGGTGACATCCCCACCTGAGCTTCTGTACCTTCATCGGGGGCCTCAAACTCCTCCAGCCCATTCTCCTGCAGTTTTGTTACAGACCTTCCTGTTAGTCCCCTTTGTGCTTTGTTTGCTATTTTAATGAAACAAATTCTGTGGTTTGTGTTCGGGCCGCCCATGCTTTGTGATTTGTGATATTTGCTCAGTTTGTCAGTGTTTTGTGTCAAGTACTCCATGCTTTGTGTTCGAGCATTCAAGGTTGGGTGTTCCATGGCCTGTGCCCTTAAGTCTGACTTCCAATCCTCCTTGTCCTGTGCTATGCTTTTCGTGGTCATGCTACTTGCTTTCTGTATTTTCTGTAGTGCATTCCGTGCTCGACCTGTACATGTTCTGTGCTCTCTACCCTGTGCTTTATATTCTGGCTGCCCATGCTTAATAAATTGTGTTCTGTGCTCAGTTTGCCAATGCTTTGTGCTCTCTGCTTTTTGTTCGGGCTGCCCTACTTCTGTGCTCTGTGCTTTGTGCCCGGCGTGTGAGTAGCGGCAGGGTCTGTTCGGCCGTGTGGTACTCTTACTCCATGTAATATAAGTTGTAGGCAGGTCTTGTCTCGGGGCAGTTTCCCAAGGTCCCTCTAATTGCTGTATTAGTGTGTGAGGGGCTACAACACAAGTGTTTGTAACTGCAAGTGCCACTTGGAGGATAATAAAATTTACAGGAAATTTTGTTACTTCAATCCTTTCTCTGTTACTATTTTTCATACGGATCCCTCGGATTCAGTGTCGGTGTTCTGGCGCCAGTTTGCACCGTTGCATCTGCATGTTATGCAGCAAAGAGGCAGCCCATACTTATCATACTTCCTAATTCTTCTCCTAGTGCGGGCATGGCTTCCAATCCGCAGAGGGCGCCCGTCCTCGTCTAACGGGTACTCTGGGTAAGCCAGCCTCGCCGAAGCATATGCCAATGCCCAGGTATCACGAACATCTCCATCAGGCTCGTGCTCGACCAGGGCATATGACATTGCATCCCATTCTCTTCCTAGTCTAGCTAGGGTGTCCACTATTGAGAACTCAACTGGCGGCTCTTCTTCCTCAGCCTCATCTCCCTCGGGCTCCTCTTCGGTGAGATCCGCCTGCTCACTCATACCCAACCCTGTTTTCAGGCTATGTGTTGTGGCTTGTGGTTTCGTTCTGCTTTTGTTTTGTGAGTGAGGATTGTTTGTTGTAGTTTGCAGGGGAACTCTTAATAAAGGGATTTTGGTGCAGGGTGCAACATGGCCGTGTATAACCCTGTGCTCTATGCTCTGTCTGTATATGCTTTCCGTTCTGTGTTCTGATTTCAAACTGGTCATATTTCCGGCTTTGTGTCCGTGCTGTCGAAGCTCGGGGCCCTGTGTTTTATGCTCTGTGTTCCGCCTGCCCCTGTTTTGTGCTCTATATTCTGTGCTCTGTGCCCTGTACTCTGTGCTCGGTGCTGCATGCTGTGTTCTCCGCTTGCATGTGATTTGTGATTTGAGTCCAGTATTCTGTGCTCGAACTATCCACTTTCTGTGGTTTGTGCCCATTGTTCTGTGCTTCAACTGTATCTGCTCTGTGTGCTGATTACTGTGCTTCTTGTCGCAATTCAATTTACTGTGCTTTGAACTCATACTTCCCCTATGGTTGTTCTGTGCTAGGATTATCAGTGCTCTGCAATTTGTGCATTGTGCTTTGTGCTCAAGATGCCCCTGTTCTATGCTTCCTGCCTTGTGCTTTATGCTCGGCTTGCCCCCTTTTTGTGCTCTGTGCTCTTTGCTCGGGCTGTCCTTGTTCTGTGCTCTGAATTCTGTGCTCGGGATGTCCACTTTCCTTGCCATGTGTTTAGGTTGTCCAAGGAAACTGCTCTGTGTTCTGTGCTCCGTGTTTGGTCTGCCCATGCTTTGTGCTCTATATTCTGTGCTCTGTGTTTTGTACTGTGTGATCTGTGCTCTGTGCTTTGTGTTCAACCTGCCTATAATCTGTGCTTTTAGCTTGGTGCTTTTTGCTCGGCCCTTCCACATTCTGTGATCTGTGCTTTGTGTTCTGTGCTTCGGTTGCACTTGCTGTGTGTTCTGTGCACTATGCTTGGTGCTCATATGCTCCCTGGGTTCTGTGTTCTGTGCTCTATGATGTGTGGTCTGTGCCCAGTCTCCCCTTTCCCTGTGTACTATGCTTCGGGCTTGAGCTGTCCTTACACGGTGCTCTGTGTTCTTTGTTCCGTGTGCCCACTCTCTATGTTCTGTTCTCAGGCTTCCCGGTCTTTTTGGTTTGTGCTTTATGCTTTGTGCTTGCATTGCTCTTGCTTTATGCTTTGTGTGCCCATCCCCTGGAATCCAGTCTGTGTGCTCATTGTTCTGTGCTTTATGCTCAAACTGCCTATACTCCGTGCTTTGTGCACTGTGCTCAGGCTGGCCGGACTCCGTGCTCGTAGCTTTATGCTTAGCCTGCCCGTGCTCCGTGCTTTGAGCTCTTGGCTCAGTGCTCTTAGCTCTGCGTAATTAGTGCCATGTGTTCAGTGCTGGGCTTTCTTATGCTCTATACTCAATGCATTGTAATGTGTGCTCGGGCTGCCCATGCTTTGTGCATTGTGCTCTGTGCTAAAACTGCCTGTGTTCCATGTTATATGCATTGTGATTGTTGTGTCTGTCATTTGTGCTTTGTGCTTTTTCTGCCCAGGTTTCGAACTCTGTGCTTTGTGTTTTATGCGCACCCCGCCCATGCTATGTGCTCTATGGTTATTGCTTTGTGTTTTGTGTTCTGCTTAATTTGCTTTGTGCTTATCCTGCCTGTGTATTGTGTTTTTGGCTCAGTGTTCTGTACCTGGCCTGTCCGTGCTCTGTGCTCTGTGATTTGTGCATTGTGCTCAATTTGCCCTTGCTCTATGCTTTCTGCATTATGTTTTATGCTCGGCCTGCCTGTTTCTAGTGCATTGTGTTTTGTACTCGGGCGGTCTGTGTTCTGTGTTTTATGCTCTGCACTCAATGTGTCCACATTCTTTATCCTGTATTCGGGCTGTCCGAGCTCGGATCTTTGTGTCTTGTGCTCTGTTTTCACTCTGCCCGTGCTCCGTGCTTTGTACTCTATACTTTGTTCTCTATGTTCTGTGCTCTGTGCTCTGTATTGTTTACCCAGGTTGTCTATGTTCTTTGTTCCTAGCTCAGTGCTCTGTGCTCGGGTTGCCCACACTCTGTGCTTGGTGTGTTTTGTTTTGTGCTCTGACTGCACATGCTCTATATTCTCTGCACTATGTTCGGTGCTCGTGCTTCCCCTGTGTTCAGTTCTCCGAGCCCTATGCTTGAAGGTCTGTGGCTACTATCCCATGGTCCTTGTGGGAGGACCATAATCGATTATGGTCCTCCCACAAGGACCAATATTGCAAGAATTTAATTGGGCATTGGTTCGGATCTAGAAGGCGCGCCCAATGATTTTTAGTATCAATGGGACATATATTAATTACTTCGATGCTTGGTCCGGCCTGGATCCACCCAATATATCCATGGCGTTCGCATTTGCGACAAGCACCCTCAACTTTTTCAGATTGCATTTTTTTGAAAATTCAAAAAGGCACAAAAAGATACGATATCTTCAATAATTTTTTGGGAATAGTATGTGCAGGCTACACCTGCGTCCATGCGATCATATCGATCTTATACACATGTCCCCATCATATTTGGGTCATACGTCATGTTGAAGTGCATATATTGGCCATCTCTAATGCTTATTAACAACCGTACACCTTTTTAGTCGATTTTTTAGCCGGAATGGGATAATCGGTGCAAACATGACCCATTATCCACGATGCCCGCTAGAGTGCATTCACAGTGTAGTAGGAGCGTATGGTGCTTAAACTTTTGAAGTATATCCATAAAATGATTTTTTGAAAGCTTAACATAAGCCATATGGGCAAGTATGTGAGCGATGTGCACTCGTTAGCTTGACGCGAAGTGAAAATTAGAACGAGTGCAAAAATCACAAAATCCTTATTTCACTCGGGAGTGATCAGCCGCCACGGTAAACGAGAGCTCAGATGGCGACTAGAGTGTGGACTATCCAACTAAGTTTTCATACTTGGTCATAAACTCAAGGTGTGCGACCATGCGCGGCCAACACCGCGCACCATGCAACCGCTAGGACGGTTAAAGACTATGGTCCTTGTGGGAGGACCATTTTTTTTCGACGGTTTCGATAAAAAACGTATCAAAAAGCGCACCCTTTAACCCCTATGGAGCGGATGGAATTTTTTGCCAAAAGCACTAGTTTCACAAATGTGCCGTTTTCACGGTATATGGTACCTTGGTAAGTGTGGGTGATTCGTTACATGTTCCATAACTCCTATAAAGTGATGTTGATCTATAAAATGCATGATCGCATTATATATACAACGATATATCCGTGATATACAAGCCAAAAAACACGTTTTCCAGGAATCAAAAGTGTCAAAAATCAGTTCTCACAACCGCTTATTCGAGTATTAGGTCGCCCCTCGACCGTAAAACAATCGCCTTTACTAATGCCTTGAAATTGGTAATGGTGGCTGTAGTTAAACGCACCAATACATCGAAATATTCAAGCAATAAGGTGAAAAAACACCCAAAAAACAACGAAAAAACATCATTTGTCAAATGTTTTCCATACTTAAGGCCATATCGTGTGTTTTCGGGGGAAATCGACTGTTGGGAAAGTAAGTATTGCCCATATGAGGTGCATGGTCATTTTATATGATAGTGGTCACTGAACCAACAAATCCTTGTCGATGAATGGCATCTACACCTCGATTTTGCACCCTTTAAGATACTTTTGACCCAAATTTCATGCCTAGAAATAAGCAACTTTGGGGATTTTACTACAACAAAATTGCCCTTGGGCGAGATATATATACTAAGTATATGTGTAGAATAAATTGTCGAGTATTAGATATACCTATTGCAACGGGTGTGCGAAGCGTGTATGGCCGATTCCGACAAGCAAGTGCTATCGGGCTGAGAAATGAATCCAAGCTTAGAGTTTGAAGTGGTTGTACCGTATACGGTACAAACCGCTCCATAGGGGTTAAGCACGCCCCTCTAGCACACGCGTGGACGATCCTGTAGGGGAAATTATTCAATTGACTCATAAATATGATGCCAAAAGCACGTATACGCCTCAAAGATCCATGTGGCACTCATAATAGTCATCGCGCGTTGGTCCTTGTGGGAGGACCATGAATTTGGATAGTAGCCATCTGTGCCTGGCTATAAAAAAATCGAGTGTTTAGTAGGCTTTGTTTATGAAGCGACGGGCATATCATTTTTAATTCCATAATATTATGGAACTTGCTCGCGCGGCCACGATCGCCAACCGTCACTTGAGACCGTACCTACAAGGACCACTCCGTCGAATTTATAAATTCGACGGACCCATTTACGTACGACAATCGTACTCCGGTATTCCTTTATTCGATACGACATCCGGGATAAATTATTCCGAATACGCAGATTGGTCAACAAGCGTTTATTTTCCCGTACTCAAGGTCATTGCGCCGGTATCGTAACCACGTGCTCGGAGTGCAACGCTTTATCGCAACTCAATACAGCGATTAACCCACTCGGCTAAGACGACGGGAAATGGTATACGGACACTCCACCGGGGATCGATCCAGCACGGTCGAAGTAATATTTCAACCTATTCCGGCTAGCTATCCACTCGGCTAATCCACCATGGCGATGAAGATTAAAAGAACTTAAAAGACTTTCAGCAGTCTTATTGTCTCAGAAAAGCAACCTGACGAAGGAGTGCTGGCGTACTCCGAAAGCTTAAACTAAAAGATTTTTTCGAGTTTGTTGCTGTCATTTGAGATATATACTAGTTTGGCGCACGTCCTGCACAAGGATTTATATATGGGGGGTTGAGGTTCTTGTGTGGAGGAACACAAGCTGGAATCTTGTCGGCTGATTTGGGCGAGGAAGGCAAGACGCGTGAAGCGGGGGCGTCATCATTAGAGGATGGGGGCGACGATGCTTTCGGTGCCTCCTATAACAAGGGAAGCAATGGGGATATTCTCAGAAGCGGTTGGTGGAGATGCCATAATATGAATATTGCTGGATGTGACACACCGACAGTTTAATTTGTCACTTGTCACTTCCTAAAGTAGGCTGGGTGACCGTCACCAGTAGTCGGGAAATACTGGATATTATAACGTGAGTTAATAATATTACCAGTGGACAGAGGGTCAATGCAAGTCGGAACGTTGGAGCAGGCTACATACTCGGATATTATGTTATTAGAAGGGCAGAGACATACGGACTCGAGAGCTAAATAGCATGTGAACTGTTTGTCACGGCTGGACACCGAGTCTGATTACGGATGTGACAGGTGACCATAATGACAGTCACCGTGTCATTTCCAGCACACCACCTCAGATGAGGTGGGACAGACACGAGTGACAAACACCACCCTGGCTAGCTAAATGTGTTAGGGATAAGTCATTTTGCGAGTCAGTTAAGTGAGATGCAAGATGCACGAGCCGGAGCTCGTGGCTAAGGCATGCCAGAATACGGAATCTAAGATTGAAGCATTCATCTACTACTGTGTCCGTTGAAAACAAAGGATCCTCATTGTGAAGCTGGCGAGTGATGCTGTCCAAGCACCACCGACTGCGAAAGCCACGGAACACCTGTGATTCAAGAATATAGCAAAGAACAAAAGAAGGATGAAACCAACGAAATCAACGCCTGCCCGCCGTGCCATAGGCGAGTCGTCAAAGTAGTGGTCGTACATGCCTGAGACCGGAAAGATGTATCGTCATTCGTTGGTGTGAAATACAGGAATCCCAAGATGTCAACGAGGTCGTGTGGTCGAATAGAGAGCTAGCTGGTAATAAATGGTGTGAACGTCGACCGAAGATATACCACTCTTGCCAACGATGCTACACGCCAACGAAAAAGGAATGTTCTGAACAAGCACCACCCAAACGCAGCGATACAGCCTACGGAGAAATGCCACCTCTCCGCATAGTCTCGAGCCCACCAAATGATGAAGGGCGAAGTAGATTCATGAAACAACAACGCCAAAGCACCACCCACATGGTGAACAAACGCCCAGATAACCACGAGTCCATAAGTCCACGAGTCATAAAAAAAATAAAGCATGCCAACGCCAGAGGCCCCAGCGGAGAACTGCCCGATAGAAAGCAAGGCCACATAATTCCTCCATTCCTCCAATAGCGATAGAGAAAATCACGTCAAGCAATGTAAAACCATAAGTCCCAAATTACTTACAACGCGCGAATCACAGAAGGCGAATAACAAACAAAAAACGGCATCACGCAATGAATGCAATGTAGGATGCAGTGCTGAGTCGTCGAACGAAGCCGAAAATAATCACGAACCACAGGGAGACACCCATCCCTATAGTCGCTGCAACGCTCTCTCCAAAGCCTGAAATGCCAACGTAAACATATAAAACGATCTTGTGCGAAACGGAATTTTAACTCGTGATTGGCGTCCACGAAGTTCTGCTCTGAACCGCGACCTAATGAGAGCCGCGACAAAGATGATAACAAAAAACCCAAAGAAAGAGGCAGCGAAAGATGCGTGCTCCCAAAGAGGAAACAACTGGTCGTACAGGGCGGTCAATCCGACGTCCCAGCAGGCTCAATGTAGATCACGTCCCAGCGCAAAGAATAATACCGCGAACGGTAAGAATCCGTCGATACCCAAAAGCCACGCAAGAAACGAACCAACCTGCAAAGACGAGACGCAAGCGTAAAGTGGGACCATAACCTACTGGATATTATAACGTGAGTTAATAATATTACCAGTGGACAGAGGGTCAATGCAAGTCGGAACGTTGGAGCAGGCTACATACTCGGATATTATGTTATTAGAAGGGCAGAGACATACGGACTCGAGAGCTAAATAGCATGTGAACTGTTTGTCACGGCTGGACACCGAGTCTGATTACGGATGTGACAGGTGACCATAATGACAGTCACCGTGTCATTTCCAGCAGGAAACTCCCGTTAGTATTTATGTGTATCTCCCTTTTATCAAGCTGCCTTTTACCGTCCTGATTCCGTAACCCTTAACTCAGGGTTTATCGCGCTAGTTAGATATATATTACCGCCGAACTATATATCCACCAAATAATAATAATAATAAAAAAATAATAATAAGGGTATGACTACGTGCACCCCAAGGTCGCATTTAAGGGAATCCAGTGACACTGTTTCGCGCTGACGACCGCGCGACTGGGTTGAGTCACATCGAACAGATCGAGAGCTCTAGAACTCGTGTACCTTGCAGTCTTCGGTTACGTTATGACACAAGTATCGCATGCGTTGACTTTCTGAGGAAGCAACTACAGTAATTGCTGCGCACCAACACTTATTAGAGCTCACAATTTTCTCAACGTTCCTTCGCCTTGTGGGGCGGCCGGTGCTGTGACTGTTGTAAATATGCGCAGGGATTGTTTGAATGCTCGACTGTTTTTTATTTTTCAGTTTGTTTATGTTGATCTTTAAGCTCACGATATTGGGTGTGCGCAGTATGTGTCGCAGGTATTCCGATGGATGCCAAGGAGGGACGCGTTCTTTTGAGATGTGGAAGTCTAGGGCAACCTAGCTTGGGATTAAACCCAACCACATCGGACTCGTGGTCACTTGTCCATTTATTCACCTTGAATATGTACGCAAAGTTTGAGGAGCAACGACTTAGGATAAGGCATCGGCTGTTTTATTTTTATGGGTTTGTGGCTAATTCGCGACCTCTTGAGGTGTGGAAGTCGAGGTTGGTGTATGCCAACCTTGCTTGGGCTCAACCCCAACCACATCGAACTCATATTGTTATCTTTATTGTGGCTTCAGTAGTTATGCAAAGTTGCGTCTTATGATATTAGGATTATAGTCTTAGGTTGAATTCGTTTTTGGGTTCATGGAAAGTTCATACACTCCTATCAACTTTGCTTACTTACACACCTTAAGCTTTACGCAACCTGCGGCTTCGTCGTTGTGTGTATCAATAAAAGTATGTCCAAGCAATACAACTACCAAGTTGGAGGTGTATTGCGTGGATATAAGGCAATGGCTGAATTTATTTTTGGGTTCGAAGATAACTTCAAACCCAAAAAAGAAATCAGCCTAAGACCCATCCAAACTTCAACAAAACACACGATGCACGGCAGTGAAGTTAAAAAAGTGTGAATGAGGTGAGTCCGATGTGGTTGGGGTTGAGCCCAAGCAAGGTTGGCATACACCAACCTCGACTTCCACACCTCAAGAGGTCGCGAATTAGCCACAAACTCATAAAAATGAAACAGCCGATGCCTTATCCTAAGTCGTTGCTCCTCAAACTTTGCGTACATATTCAAGGTGAATAAATGGACAAGTGACCACGAGTCCGATGTGGTTGGGTTTAATCCCAAGCTAGGTTGCCCTAGACTTCCACATCTCAAAAGAACGCGTCCCTCCTCGGCATCCATCGGAATACCTGCGACACACACTGCGCACACCCAATATCGTGAGCTTAAAGATCAACATTAACAAACTGAAAAATAAAAAACAGTCGAGCATTCAAACAATCCCTGCGCATATTTACAACAGTCACAGCACCGGCCGCCCCACAAGGCGAAGGAACGTTGAGAAAATTGTGAGCTCTAATAAGTGTTGGTGCGCAGCAATTACTGTAGTTGCTTCCTCAGAAAGTCAACGCATGCGATACTTGTGTCATAACGTAACCGAAGACTGCAAGGTACACGAGTTCTAGAGCTCTCGATCTGTTCGATGTGACTCAACCCAGTCGCGCGGTCGTCAGCGCGAAACAGTGTCACTGGATTCCCTTAAATGCGACCTTGGGGTGCACGTAGTCATACCC
>LGRX02006953.1:26812-37658 GCA_001247695.2 Cymbomonas tetramitiformis
AATAATAATGATAAAACCAAATAATAATAATAAAATAAAATAAAATACTGAATAAAATAAATCGTATAACGTAGGAGGAACGTATATCGTAGGTACAAATGAGTTGGAGGAAAAATTGAAAGGACGACGACCGCTGATGGCACGGTCGCGGTCGGGGCTGCCCTTGTAAACCCAGGCAAGCCCGCCTGGTTTGACGAGGCTCAAGCGACACAAAAGCTTTTAATACGAGGTCTGCAGTGAGCAACCGGATCAATTTATGTCCTTCGTGGACACGCTGCTCTTATGGGAGCAGCAACGCGCGACGACGAGGCGCAGGCGCAGGCGGTCATGCCTCGCGTGTACGGGTATTGCAGGATTGAGAATCAAAATGACGTGTCACTGAGACACGTCATTACCTATATGAGGTAGTTATAGTACACACCGGCACAGTCCAGAGCATGTAGTCTGACGTGCCTTCTATAACTAGCTTGTCGCTCGCTCGTCTTCGACTGATCCTACGGTCGCACTGCTCGCTCAGACCCGAATGCTATTTATTGCCACGTCACTATCATAACTTTTGAGCTCTGTTTCCAAATCCTTGATGCTGTTCGACATTTTGCTCTCTCCTCCCGAAATTTGGAAACGAAGCGACAGCATCGAGCATTTGGAAACAGCATCGAGCAGCCCGCGACAGCCCGCGAGCAGCCCGCGACAGCCGATTCAGTCGCGTTTTTTGCGCGGTTCGGCACGATTGTTCTCTTTTGGCGACCTTTCGCATGAATCGGCTCCCATAAGCTTCCCTTGTGCGAAGGTGGGATAAGACGAATGGCGTTCCCACGGTGGTAGGGGCGGGGTCGGGGAGGGAACACCATCCTTCCTACCTGACGCTTTTTGGCAGGGCCCTTACCATGTGCACCCACTCGTCGGGAAAGCCAATCAGAACATGCCAGCTCAAAGATGCCATTGCAATACGACATTTGTAAGTGCACAAATGGCAAAACACCATTGGTTGTCGATGACGAGCGAGCGACAAATGATATATTGACCCGTCCGCTAATATTTATGAATATAATACAATTACACATATGCACCTTCAGTGCGTATTAAATATTTTTATTTGTCGTATACCTGAAACCCAACGTATATCTTACCCAGGAAGAATGCATTTCTATAAATCCCAATAACAGTAGACAAACCGGGAAAAGTATGTCATTGCGTGCATTGCTTTCTATGGAAAGAAATACAAAGTTGATGAACAGATGCGGGTATCGCATGATCACGCACCTCATCTCGGTGCGATGCCTGCGATAAATGCCGAAATGATCCAAGACGTATACACGAACCGAATATTTCCATTTATTCGTTCTTGTCCGTCCGATATGGAGCTGTCGGTACATTTTTTCTTTCTGTTTATTCTTTAACTCACATTCAACGATCGTTTGTAATAAATATGTGTGCATATCAGATTTTCTACGCGTCAGACACGATCACAGGTTCCATGCAATTTTGATTCATCATAGGTAGTCATTGTTTCTGTGACCATCATGTCAGCTTTATACCAACGAAGAACGTCAATTTCAGCGCTTCGGGTGGCATGACACTCATCAGAACTCGGACCCGTAATTTAAGGGTCGTCAGCCACAGTAGTTATTTTTTCTATTTAATTTGATAGCACTTCCCACATTTACGGCACATCTTTGTTTATTCGTAAAATCATATAGACCACCAAAGCGAATGTTAGCGCATCCCATTGAGAATCTCTACTACTAACCTCCTAAGGATTGATTAGACAGCAATCCTGGCCTGGTCTTGTCATACCACAACGCATTTAAAGAAAAAGAAAAGAAAAGAAAAAGGACTCAATTATAACGTTGAGTGGGCTTTTATAGGGCGCCGTCCCTTTTAGCCTATTACCACTATTAAGTTATCTCCTATTCAAGCTGCACACTTTTGCAAAGCAAGGAACTCGGTCTGAATAGATGTGTTGAGGCCCCAAACCCTGAAGCTGACGGCAGAGCTAAACAGTTACCCGCTCCGCAGTGGCACAGGGTTATTGTTCTAATGCGGTGCAGGAACTTTAAACAGACAGGGGCTTTAGTCAGCACTACACTTGAGGAATAGGCTTGCAAGTGGTGGCTAGGCTATGTGGGATCCTAAGCAGTCCTCGACTGATCGGGTTCTTAGGATTATGGGTAAGCCGTCCCCCGCGGTCCCACGGGTCCTCTGGATCCTCTCACCGCAAATACAGCACAATACAGCCGCTGGAAAAACCTTCGTGGGAAAAGCGGCGCGATCGAGATGCTGGCACAATATTGTTCTGAGATTGGCAAGGCGTGAGTTCCGAAGTGAGCTTGTCGCGATGCTCTGTCTACAGTAAACATTGTGGCTGATTATAGTGTCTCCACTGCTTGGCACCATATTGTCCTAGGATTAGCAAAGCTTGAAGTCTCGCAAACGACATACTGTCTCTGACTTCAGTTACAGGAGGGAGTTGCCCCACCCAGTTAAGCAGTCGCCTGATCAGTGGATCGAGTTAAGTGGACTCGCCACGATGCCCTTTCCACAGCAAGTAAGGTGTCTGATTTAAGTATCTCTACTGTGGCAAAATTATCGGTCGTAGACTGAGAACATGGATCGCCCCTCAGGGCTAAGTGACGTCGAACGCTGCAGGGATCCCGACGCCTGCTTCTCCACAGCAGGCACTGACTCTGAGCGTTTACTGTGTGTCTCTTTTCTCCATGTAAACGATTTTCTTGCCTTGGGATTCTTGCGATCTCCTTTGTCACCAGTGCTGCCCTTCGCTCTTTTCCTTCCTGTGGACAAAGGTCCTAAGGCCACAAAGGATGAAGTGGCGGCTGGTGTCACTGGTTCTCCTGTGTCTGTTGGAGATGCACAAGCCTCTACCAAAATATCTGAGCTCTGTTTTTTCGAGGGTTTCGTCACGCGAGATGTTGGAACGTCTGTTGGCTCAGTGTCTCTTTTTTCAGACTGTGTGACTCTGCGTGATTCCCGAAGATTTTTGCGCCTCGGCGTTCTCGCACTAGGGCCCTTTCTAGTATCCTTGGTTCCCAGATGCGCTGCGCACTCAGATTCATGACTTTCCTTGTTCGAGATTAAAGCGCGCCTTGCTGTGGTTACTGTGGCGCGCGCCTTCGTATCCAGCAGCTGTACAGCTTCGAGTAGATTTCTTGTGACAACCTGTGAGTCGGAAAGCTGAGAGAGGGATTGCGAACCAGCTGCCCCCTGCGAGAGCGCGGTAAAATTCCCTTTCGCCAAACTCAACGTGCGTAGTGCTGCTGTGGCACAGCTCACAACTTGTCGTAGGTGGATTTCCACGCTCACAAGAAGCGGATCAGACGGCTGTTTTTTGCGACCGGATTTTGCCATACTGATGAGCCTCTACTCGTCTCGAAACGCGTGTCAGAATACTCCTCAGAAATACAGTAATAATACCATACAAAAGAAAAAATTGCCACTCATTATCATAAAAATTATCGCGATAATAAAATCATAAGGCGGCTGGCATTTTTTCAGAGAGGTGCGTGCGTTGACCGGTCGACGGAAAGTGCACAACGCATTTATCACATTGCCGTCCCATTGAAATCAAACATCATCGATCCCAATGTGTGACTGGACCCATCAACCCATATTAAATTAGGTGTGTGATCTGGCGAGCCACCAGATTAAATGCATGGTTGCAAACTATGAAACTGAGACGTTTGCCAGCCGAATTCCTCAATCTGATAAGAACGCTAGCGAGCTACACAACAACACAACAGAGAATGCACGCCTCAATAGGTCACATGCATTTTTGCCCCCGATATGGCTCCTCCCAATTGACGTGTTGCTCTCGCTTGATGCAGCAGGTGGCATCAGAGGCGGTGGGCTCGATGATACGGAACCGTCATCTACGGAATCATCAAGAGGAGGAGGGCTAATGGGAGGATCTGGGGATGGAGCTCCCCCACATAGACCTGTGCACACGTTCAGCACACCATCCGATTCTTTGGCATACTTCCGGTTGACGTCCATGTATGTGACAACCCCATAATGCAGCGCTGTGCCCTGCATCTACCCTGAGCAGGGACATGAACTATACCGCCGACATACTGCGGACCGTTAAAATACAAGTACTCTCTACCTTCTTGCATCTCTCTGCCATGGGGGACTCTGTGACAAGAAGCATGGCATGACACACAACAAAAATCACCTGAAGAAAGTTCACATTCAGCACCATCACAATCGTCGTCGCTATCGCATGCCTTGTCTCCGCAGATGTGGCCAACAAAGCCAGGTCCACATTGACACTCCCCTGTACGGCCACAGTCACTTCCGCCTCTGCAAAGTCCAAGAACACTGCTTTCCGGGTACAACTTTCGATCTATACCCTCCTTGCTGCGCTTATGGTTCCTTGCACAGTCTCGTTAAGCCCAGAGATGCGCCCGCTATTCGTTATAGGAGGCGAAGACGACTTAGGCCCCAATGTGAAAATACGATTTCGATCAGAGGGCTGGCACCCAGTCCAAGCCATACTGATTTCCCATTTCTTTCGAAGTGATAGCCTAGTGTATTCACATCACCCGCGCATCACACTTGACAAAACCCCTGCAAACTTGGGGGATGCCAATGCAGTAAAATTGAACAAAAGGTTACGACATTTCGATACATGTCCATCGTTTGTCACACGTTCATACCGCGGTGCTTCAAGAGGTAGCCACGGCAGAAATGACTGCGCACAGCGCATCAAGCTTCATCCAATCAATGGCCAGGTCAGGCACGATGAGGAACTTGCCGAGCCTTCAAGCTGAGATTCAGAAGAGTGTTGCTCAGGCAATGGGCCCTCAGTGGGGCACGGAGGGGCAACAGGGCTCGTTAGGGCCCCACCGTGGAGACCACACACCCCTTGATTACTGCAGCTATTGGAGCATAAGTTCGTCTGGCAGAATTCTGGCCCTGGGCAGGGCCCTATCCTGCAATAGACCACCAGGTATGAGCGCACGTTCCCACGGATTACAATAGGCTGTCGGAACCTCGTGTCGGAAACAGCATCACAACGGCAAAGCGGCAAGCAATAGACCGCACACTTGCAGATGGGTTTTGGACTGGAACGAGGACGCGCCGGCCAGTGGAGAAGCCCGAACTGTCGGGCAGGTCGACCTCCTGCACATCCCAGCACCATGCGCCGCACGTGATTCCTACAACGCGAGTTGTGAGATGCCGCATGGGGAAAGTCAAACAACTCTCGCGTGAAAGTCAAGAAACAACTCTCGCGTGAAACAACTCTCGAGTGAAAGTCAAACAACTCTCGCGTATGTCTGTCTCCAATCATCCTTTCATTCGCCCGCCCTTTCCGCCTATCCCTACTTCTTCTGCCTATGCCTATTTCTTCTGTCTGTGTGTGCTTATCCTTGGACCGACTCCTTTGGCACCCCGTAGCCACAGAAGACCGGGTGCACTATGTACCCACGCCGGGGATCAAAGGATTCAGCACACACTTCGGGACACTTATCCAGATTCTCCGGAGCTCACTAGTGAAGAATGGGACCCCCTAAGCCTCACTGAGCCAGCCGAGCCCCTCTGCATCCGCACCGCCGGCGCACTGCTGTCTTGTGCCTGAAGCCGGCTCATCCCTGCCCCCCGAGCTGCGCGAGCCATATCTCCACCACCAAGCCGACGCGTAAGACCATCCCTCTGCTCCCTGAGCCTCACTGGGCCACCTGAGCCCCTCTGCGACTGCCCTGTCGGTGCACTGCTGCTGTGTCTCTGAAGCCGGCTCACCTCCGCCACTTGAGCCACCTCTTCACCACTAAGCCCACATCCCGTACCCCCCCGCTGTCCCCTACACGCCCCAGAGCCTGGTCTCAAGAGAGCTTGCCCACCCACGCCACGGCCAGAATACCCAAGGGCTGTCCCAAGGGGCTGAGAATGATAAACTGGGTTGCCCTCATCCGAACCTGCGCACCCGCCACCGACTTGCGCCTGTAGCCCTCTACCCCCAGCACCAACTCCCCATGACTGAAGCCCTTGCACTGATTGCCTTGCGAGGTAGCCACGAACTTGAGCAATGCGCTCCACCCTTGCCCTATAACTGTCGCACTGTTCCTACTTGGGGTCCCATCCCCACAGTCTCCTGTGTGTCCCAAGCCCTCCGGTGGCCGATAGTTCACCATCCAGTCGTCGCCATCCCGACAGCTGCTCACTGTTAGTTCCGGCACGGCCAGCAACCTCGCCTCGTGAGCATGGAAGCTGATGAGATGCCGTATGCTCCCGTGCAACCTGCTCCCGGAGTGATAATTGCAAGGCCGCACTTGACCTCATCGACGTCTCCTCGCAAGCACCAAGGGATGTAGGTACATGCCAGGTGTGAATGTGGGAAGGGCAAGGATATGGGGGCTAACAAGAGTACGCACCTCCCCTGTGACACATTCCACATCTACACCTCCCACTGTGGCGATGATCCGGTAAGTAGTGTCACTGCCCTCACCGGTGGTCTCACAACGTATCCTACGATTCCAATCCCACACCAAAGGCACTCCTCAGACCCCCGTGTCCTTGCTGGACCAAAGGCACGACTCAGACCCCCATGTCCTTGCTGGATAGCTTTATCCACGTCTGACGTCGCTATGTCCTTGCTGGATACCTTTATCCACGTCTGACGTCGCCATGTCCTTGCTGGATAGCTTTGTCCACGTCTGACGTCGCCATGTCCAGCAAGACTTGACATGTGACCCCCCCATCCAAAGAAATAACAGGCATTCCTTCTTGACTTCGAGAACATGAGCCCTAAATGTGACATTATCCTTGCATCGTATCGTGCCATGCATGTTCCTTTCACATATGCATATCCCCAAATACACTTGCATGCATGCAGGTTGACGACACTAGAGAATTGTGATGGATGTGTAATATAATTGCAAGTACACTTGGAATGTAATACAACTAAGTCTCTAGACGCATTGCCATTTTCTATCTCAAAATCGATTGCCACAACTTGTACCATTCATTTTCGGTGGCATCTATCTCCCGCTAGCTAGTGTGAAAACTAATCTGTTGATATCACAAGTTCAACTTCATCCATGTATGAACCCGAAGACAGGGATGCTATTACTGGGTGATAGATGCCACCGAAAATGAATGGTACAAGTTGTGGCAATCGATTTTGAGATAGAAAATGGCAATGCGTCTAGAGACTTAGTTGTATTACATTCCAAGTGTACTTGCAATTATATTACACATCCATCACAATTCTCTAGTGTCGTCAACCTGCATGCATGCAAGTGTTTTCGGGGAGATGCATATGTGAAAGGAACATGCATGCCACGAAACGTTGCAAGGACAATGTCAAATTTAGGGCTCATGTTCTCAAAGTCAAGAAGGAGTGCCTGTTATTTCTTTGAATGTGGGGGGTCACATGTCAAGCCTTGCTGGACATTCCGACACCAAAGCTATCCAGTAAGGCGCTCCGCTCAGCCAAGAATAGGCAGGGGGTGTTCGTATCAGGGGGTGTTCCGAGCAGGGGTGAAGCGAACGCGTTAAGCGAGACGGGGAGGGGGCAAGGGCATTGAGCAGGGCACGCAAGCGAACGCGTTACGTGAGAGGGGGGAGAGGGCAAGGGCATTGATCGGGACGGGAGGCGCGAGGGCATTGAGCAGGGCACGCAGCATAGGTGTTACGCAAGGTGGGGAGGGGCCAAGGGCATTGATCGGGACGGGGAGGCGGCGAGGGTATTGAGCAGGGCACGCAAGCATAGGTGCCACGCAAGGTGGGGAGGGTGAGGGCATTGATACGGACAGGGAGGGGGCGAGGGCCTGGTGACTCACAATATGCAGATTGCCCCAGTTGTCTGCCGCGTCCAGGTAAGGTACTCCTGCCTGGACTCCTCCCAGAGGGTAGTTGTCCACTCCTCCGAGCCATCACCTATACAGCGCGACTCCGGGGAGAACACCTGCCATCGGGTGCCACCAGTCCACCCCTCATAACCACACAAGTAGGGGCCTTGCGGGGGCTCGCAAGCAAGCACGAGGGAGATGCACACGCAGATGGGCAATCATGGATACAGGTGAGGAAGCGCTTGGAAGTTGTTGTGTAAGACCCTAATCTGATTCTTAGTCCCCCTAGGTGGACCCTAGGCAGAAAGTGCTGTGAGCTTGCATACATGTGGCGCCCGCATGGCCGGACAAACAAGATAAACGTAGCAACACATTTCATATCATCAGTGCTGGCCCCGTGCCCTATGACACAGCGGCTTGTCATGGAGGCGGCTGGAAGCACATTCACCACAACTGGAGGAAGGGAGAAATACGTGAGAGAAGAGAAACAGGGACCAATGGCACGGGTCGTCGCGGGTTCCAGGTGAAGGCTCAAGGGGCTTGCCTGACCCCACTTCTCAGTATATGGAGTGGCTAGGTTCGACTCAAGGCAAAACTGGTTAGAGTAGGGCAAGACTGCATCGCACCCGTCGAGCCAGTCCTCGACGCAAAACCCCACCTGCGCCTCTCCCGCCGCGGCATGATCAGCGGACGAGGCTCACAGCGGCCTCACCCGTCGCCGATTTCAAGTTCCCAGCGAGCAGTGGAATTGGCCCGCAGTGAGGAACAACTCAGTTGGAGGGCCCCCCTTGGAACGTTCCGGGGAACTAAGGCACCGAGGCCATCTGAGGCGACGTGCCCGGGAAATCCCTATGGCCACACAACTCTTCCGCAACACAAATCTGCTGATCCAGTTTTGGTACAAACCCAGGAAGAGCCCTTCACGAGAAAGTAGGGACGACGTCAGATCCCCAACACTTTCTGATCACAGGATGTGTCGCTGCTTCCGGGTCTGCTGGAGCTCCGCACAAAGGCGGACACGCGCTCACCTTTGTGTAGTCCCATGAACAGACATTCTCAGAGCTCTGAAGAAGCAACGCCCGAACCCCCTTCCACGGTCAACTCTGTAAAGGTAACGCCCTAGCCCCTTGAACAGTCAGCTCTGTACACGTTGCCCACGAGCCCATCATTCAAGGCCAATTGGCAGTTTCACGTGTTCCTTTAGGACCAATCCAGTGCCTCGTGTGGCCTGCTACCGTGCGTCTACGATCTCCAAGAGATGTGCCCATCGACAACCTTCTCATCCAAAGGCGGCTGGTGAGCCTCCGAGTAACCTGAGCCTATGGTAACGCGCCCCTAATGGACCCCCTGAGTAACCTGAGCCTCCGGTAGCGCTCCCCTAATTGAGTCTCCGGTCCCTAATTGAGTCTCCGAGTCACCTGAGCCCACGGTAACACGCACCTAATTGAGCCTCCGAATATCCCGAGCCTCCGGTAACTGGCCCTCATTAAGTCTCCACGACACAGCTGCCTTTGAGCCTCCAGGTTGGCAGCACTCGTCCCATCGTGGCAAGCCAGCAGGGCACTCCGAGCGCTTCGTGGGCAGAATCCTCAGCACAACTGGGTACTATGCATGGGATAATGAAATGCAGGTGTGCTATTGTGCACAGCGATCTGCTGCTGCTGCTGCTCTTGCTGCACGCGCGTGAGTGTGACCGACGAGACGTACCGCGGATGGGTCGCACATGTACGGCTCGAAGCCCTCTGCACGCAGTACGCAACCAACACCTCCGCCGCACCTCAAGGCGCCACGTGGCACATCCCACGCGGAACAGAATTTCAGTCGCGGACAGATGCTCACGTCTTCACATGTATATCTACGGTCGCGCCACCAGCATGTGCAGCTCCCTCGCGCATTTCTTGCCCGCACGAGGTGCCAGCACACGCTGAACGGCTTGAGGTCCGCCGATAAAAGCCAGCCCACCACCATCCCAACGGAAGTGAGAAGCATTCATGAACAAGGCGGAGCCGTGACAAGATACCATACTAACACACACTGAATGGCATGAGATCAGCCGACAAAAGCCAGCCCACCATCATCCCAGTGGATGTGAGAAATCAGAAGCAGGGCGGGGCCGTGACAAGATACCACCAACTCATACATATTCCCAACCCAGATGCAAAGCAGCATGGAAAGATGACACGATGTGACCGATCATCGTGCAACAATTGTCGGTCCCTGGGTTACGGAGTAAGCAGACCCTGCTGGCATGCCCCCCAGTGACTCACGGTCGATGGATGGGACGCGTTGATCCATGGCTATGCCATGAATGCAGGCACACCACACACACTATTGATGGGTGTGCGCAAGATAGCACAGCGCATGACTTCGGGGAAAACAAGCGGCAGTGCTGCTAAAAAATACATCAGCCCGTGACACGCCGGCCACAGTAGGTCCCAGACGGCCCCTCAAGTCGGCACTAGGCGAAGCCGTGTGGCGGAAATAACGGGCATGGAATAAGGCTAGCGAAGCGGATTATTATCATATTGGCAAGGTGGGGCACACAAGGACTTGTATCCACCATTGGCAGCTCCCGGGCCTGCCGCCAGGCTCACATGCGCTGCACAGAAGGTACCCTCTGCAAGTTCCTCCAGACCCGCAGTTTTCCCGAGGCCGCGCCACCTTGACAGAACGGTCACCTTCAGTGCTCACTGCGCGCACCTTCCTCCTCCGTCACGATGGAACAAAGAGGCGCTTTGGATTCCACCTTTCGCCACCGACCGCTGAAACAGCCGCCGCGGGCTGACAGACTTTTCAGGGTCAACACAGCGCGCGCTGTCCGAAAGCGATTTCCACTTGTAAATGCCCTCCACCCGTCTAACGCTTTCAAAGCGCCCTCACTCCGTTTGACTTTTTCAAAATGCCCTTCCTCCGTCTGACGCTTTTAGAAACGCCCTCCACCCATCTAATGCTTTTAAAACGCCCTCCATCCGTCTGACGCTCTTAAAAAATCCTCGACCCGTCTGACGATTTTAAAACGCCCTCCACTCGTTTGACGC